>OZ023069.1:16141475-16428641 GCA_963992785.1 Tenthredo livida | reverse complement strand
GCTTGTCAATTCTCTTTATCCCTATTAAATACAAGTGCCTGGATTGGGTCTGTCTGAGTTGATTATTAACACAGAGAATTGGTGTCTGAAATCTCATTAAGAATTGATAATCGATATGCATGATCCATTTTCCATTATCAAACTGAAACTGAGATGATAATAAAAGTCTTACGCTCAGCATCTTACTGCATAAAGGCTACGGAGCAAGCCTAGGGGGGTCGATAACTAGGAAAACTGCTGGCAGCAATACGTAAGTGAAAATCTCCAATCTCGATCCAAGTTTGGCGTTCGAATAAAAAATGTACACAAATTATATTTATGTTTTTTATTTTAATTAAGGAAAATCAAAAGAGTATCAACAGGTTCGCTGTTACGGTTTTTCGAAGTCACAAATTTACTTGAACGACATTAACGATATTTGATGAATTGTGGAAACACGTCTGGTAGGCAAAATAATGTTGTCAAATGCAATGAGTCCAATTAACGTTGAGTCTTATGGTCATCTAATTATATGAACTGCGGAACAAAACAGTACGGCACATAACTCTATATAATGAATCAGAATGCATTCATGGATTGAAAAAATAATGTTGCAAAGGGGCGTCAATGAGTGCCAAGACTGCTCGCAGCACTACGTCGGTGAGAATCTTCAATCTCGAATGGATACGGAGCGAGGCGAGAGGGTTCGATGAGTGCCAAGACTGCTCGTGGCACTACGTCGATGAGAATCTTCAATCTCAAAGATTTTGCTTTGAAAAATCGTTTTTGGCAAATCTATTTATTGCTATTGCTGATGAACTATTGCCCTATGTAGGTTTGTATGACTAATTGAAAGACACCCTGTATTGTTATTTATATGTCATATGCGGTTGTCAGTGACCGATGCTTTTTTTTTATATAAACAATGCACAATTTGGTTGTTATTATATTACTCACAATTCTCTACGAGTCTTCCACAAAGTATTGTAAAAAAGTTGAATTAAGTAATAAATTTCGAAAAATGGAGCAACAGATTGGTGTTAATTCATCAGGTATTATAGAGGTGTCTTTATTTACAAATAAAAATGACATCTCAAACGGGTAATTACTTATAACATCTAAATCGGGTAATTACTTATTTCTCAACTGGCGTGGGATCAAGCCAGGTTTTTTTTTTTTTGCCAACTCAAATCTGCCCGGATTTGTTTCATTCATAACAGACCTTTCTTCAACGCTGTGTTCAACCGTTTTCAGAAATTACACGAGGACGGATTGTTGGGATGCATGAGACAGGGCGGAGCGAGGTGAGAATTGCTGAAGCGATCGGCTGTGTAATCAAAACGGTCCACAGGTGGATAGTCAAGTTTAATGAGGGTGGAGAAGATGCGTTGCGCGATCATCGGGTCACTAATAAAGGCCTTCGTAAGACCCTTCCAGAAGAGGACGTCGAAATCGTCGAGCATTTTGTCGATCATAATCCATTCGACAGTTCAGTGGCCTTTGTACAGGATTTTCATCTGGAAGTAAGCTCGCTGACCGTACGTCGCCGTTTGAAAGAGAACAACCTAGTTTGTGAACCTCCTCTGAAAAAGACCCTGTTGACGGAAGATGACCGGATGCAACCGCTGGCGTACGCACGGGATTACTTACAGGTACTTCCTGAATTCTGGGCAAAGACTGTCTATATGGATGAGAAGACATTTTGCACGGCCGAGGATGGACGTTGTCGTGTTTGGAGGCCCAAGGGAAATAACGCGCGGCTACATCCGAACTACGTGGTTCATGAAGCGCATAGCGGTCGTATCTCGCTTGCATACTGAAGCTTCATCACTTCTGATGGTGTGGGCGAGATACAGGAGGTGGGTGGGCACATGAACCGTTTCGATTACGTGGATGTCTTAAATACAGTTTTTTATCCGTCCGTACGTCGTTTGTACCCTATTGATCGGTACCCGGTGATCAATATGGTACACGACAACAGTGCTGTGCACACCGCTCACATCGTGAGAGAGTGGATTGCACAGCACCCAGATATCCGTGTGCTCCCCCACCCTCCAAAGTCACCGGATCTGAACCCGATAGAGAACATTTGGGCGATAATGAATCGCAATAGAATATCTGGAGAAATTCGAACCATGCCAGAATTGAGAGCCATGGTCCAACAAACCTGGATAGGCTTACATGGGCAACCCGAGGTCGTTGCAAATTGCACGAACTCCATGCCTGATCGGCTACGAGCAGTCATTGCCAACAACGGCTTTTGGACCAAATATTAAAAAGACGGCTTCCCCGCAAACTAAATTTGATTGTAGTTTGTTGTTTTTTTTTTTCACTTGCTCGTAGCCATTCGAAATTTGAGATTTTCCGCACCGCTCCGTTCTCGGACTACATATCGAAAAGACGGCTTCAATGTAAACAAAATTCGATTGTAGATTTTTTTAAAATTTTTTTATCTTTGCCTTGCTCCGTATCCATTTGAGATTAAAGATTCTCATCGACGTAGTGCCACGAGCAGTCTTGGCACTTATCGAACCCTCTCGCCTCGCTCCATATTCATTAGAGATTGAAGATTTCCAGCATAGACTGAATATCGAAGAGATTAGCGTGAGTGAATCGCGAATGAAACTCGGCTACCTGTTGTTATTATAGTCTGTAACTGAGCAATGATTATTTATGCTATTTCAGCAGCCAGTTCAGCGTATAACTTGCTGCGTAGCCATTTGAGATTGAAGATTCTCATCGACGTAGTGCCACGAGCAGTCTTGGCACTCATCGAACCCTCTCGCCTCGCTCCGTATCCATTCGAGATTGAAGATTCTCACCGACGTAGTGCTGCGAGCAGTCTTGGCACTCATTGACGCCCCTTTGCAACATTATTTTTTCAATCCATGAATGCATTCTGATTCATTATATAGAGTTATGTGCCGTACTGTTTTGTTCCGCAGTTCATATAATTAGATGACCATAAGACTCAACGTTAATTGGACTCATTGCATTTGACAACATTATTTTGCCTACCAGACGTGTTTCCACAATTCATCAAATATCGTTAATGTCGTTCAAGTAAATTTGTGACTTCGAAAAACCGTAACAGCGAACCTGTTGATACTCTTTTGATTTTCCTTAATTAAAATAAAAAACATAAATATAATTTGTGTACATTTTTTATTCGAACGCCAAACTTGGATCGAGATTGGAGATTTTCACTTACGTATTGCTGCCAGCAGTTTTCCTAGTTATCGACCCCCCTAGGCTTGCTCCGTAGCCTTTATGCAGTAAGATGCTGAGCGTAAGACTTTTATTATCATCTCAGTTTCAGTTTGATAATGGAAAATGGATCATGCATATCGATTATCAATTCTTAATGAGATTTCAGACACCAATTCTCTGTGTTAATAATCAACTCAGACAGACCCAATCCAGGCACTTGTATTTAATAGGGATAAAGAGAATTGACAAGCCTAAACTGATTCGAAAACTTTGAAAATTGTCCAACAGGTTGACTCTGTTATTAACCTCGTTCCACCCTCTCTTATCCTTATTAGAGCTCGAAATAAATAAATTAAAATGTTTTTCAAACATCTAACACACAGCTCGCTATTGGCATGATCACGATACAGGTTAACCCCATCATCGTCGTCTTCTACACAAAATTATATTCATCGTCTAAAGACCACCCTGGGCGCTTTGAATTCTGTTATTCGCTAACCTATGAAAATAATAACATCCATGCAATTGTAAACCTTGTGGTTACGCATTCGGCGTGAAAATTTAATGATTACTTATAAGTTATTGGGAAATAATTAATAAATAAATAATTTTAATTTTAAAGGTCAACCCCATCATCGTCGTCCTCTACACCAAATTATATTTACCGTCTAAAGATCACCCTGGGCGCTTTGAATTCTTCAATTTGCTAACCTATAAAAATAATAATATCATTCATGCAATTGTAAACCTTGTGGTTATGTATTCGGCGAGAAAATTTAATGAACACTTTTAGGTTATCAGGAATATGACAGCTGCGAGGTGAAGCAGGTTGTGGCTGCTCTGCTTCTGCTTACTCTTCTTCTTCTTTTTCTTCCCCTTTATCCACTTCCGATCGGCTGCTCCACTGGTCATGGGCAAATAAAATATTTGTACAAGGGAAATCCCATTTGAAAAAAGGCTACGAAAAATAGTGAGCCACTGGGACACCATCGATGAACATTACTGTACTCCGGCGTTGCCAATGCCGGGTACAGGTCGTCGTTGGTGATGTTGTCCAACCCTCCGAGTTCTGCTGGCTCGTCGTCGTCGCTCGGAAGGTCAAGGGATCCGAATATCTGCTGGAGCAGCCTCTTCTTCTTCATCCCCGCCCTCTCTCCTTCAGGCACCTGAGGCACGTCGATGGCAGTGAGCCGCCAGATCCTGTACTCCACCGGGTGACCAGGCCTTGGTATCCGTTTAACTGGCGGTTCACCCTCGTCCTCCGCTGGTCTTTTGTAGCCGGAGGTTGATGGTTGCGGCTCCGCACTGGTAACCCCCACAGGCGCTGCACTGGTCGACGGCACAGGCTCTGGATCAGGGCTGGCCGGAGACAGGGTGGCTGGTAGGTACTTCTTTTTATTGGTTTGCGTCCCTTTACCAGGCCTGTACCTGCCACGGCTTCTCTTAAACCGCCCCGGGATGAGCCAATGCTCTGGCATGGTTCCCGGTTCCTCATCGGTCTGGGTCCCCACGTTCGTCACCAACAGGCTTTGGATCACATATCTGGGCACACTCATTTTGCTCACTTCGTTCTGGTTTGTTCGATATGAATCGTCGATACGCACTAGACCGTAGGCTAATGAGACGTCCTTATATAGTCCTTTGTATCCTTGTGGTAGTAGTACGGTCCTCATCTACAGGTATCATCGTCTAGTTTTTTGGTGGTACCCCGCTAATCCGTGTTTTGACTATAAGTTCGTACGGCGTCTTCTTTACAGGTGTTGCGGCGTTTACGCATCCGCCCCTCCGTCGCTTTCGATGTATTCTTTGAACATGTTGACGTGGAACTTCCCCCGTTCGATGCCTGTGTGAGGGCTCTCCATGACATAGGTAGCCTCACCTACTTGTCGGCTGATTTTATATGGTCCCTCGTACAAATCGAAGAATTGAGCCATTTTTTTCTCCTTAGAATCGGAAACATTGAGAGCCTTAACTAATACTGAATCTTCTACCTTAAACTTAGCCATTTTGTGGGTAGAATTATTGCTATCAGCTTTACGTTTGCCGTTGCTTAGAATATTTTCTTTCACTAATGTTAATTTTGTATCGTATGGTATGTCAGTTTTATTTTCTATTAACCAGCTTTCCCAAAATCTAGACGGCCTTTGCTTTAGATGAATTTCGCACGGTATGAATCCAGTGGAATCATGGCACACTTTGTTCACACAGCTCTCTATTATTCTTAACCAATTTATCCACGAGGTGTGTTTATCTGTTAGGAAGGTTCTGAAAAACCGGCCTAACTCGCGGTTTACGCGTTCTACGATATTCCCTTGCGGGTGTCTGATAGATGAATAGATTAGTTTAATATCTTCTTCGTTTAATTTATTTTGCGAAGCTGCTGATGTTAACTGTGTGCCATGATCGCACTGGATCCTTTTTGGTTCGCCCAGCTCGGAAATGTATTGGTCAAATATGCATTTTGTTGTCGACGGTGCATTGGCTGCTTTTAACGGGTATAATTTTACGTATTTCCTGAAAGCATCCATTGTAACTAATAGCCACTTATAATTCCCCTTGCTCGCTGGTAGCGGGCCTAGGTAGTCGATGGACAATAGTTCTCCAGGTCCGTCAGTCACTATGTTTTGCATATTGGCGTAGCTATACCGATTTGGCACTTTACACCGCTGGCATCTATCGCAGCTTGCTAATGTTTGTCTCATACGTTTTGCGAACTTGGGATAATAGAATCCTTCTTTAAGTATTTTGTTACACTTGCTTGCGCCTATGTGGCCGTATACCTCGTGACATTCGCTGACCAGCTTCTTTACTAACGCTTCAGGGACGTAGGCTCGTAGCCTGCCCCCTGGCTTACGGTGATATAATACATCGTTTACAATCTCTAAGCTATTGTTCGGCTTCAATTTTTCTGAATCTAGTAATTCGCTGATTCTTTTATCGTTTTTCTGAAGTAATGAATAATTTTCTAAGTCCCTACTGAGCTGCTTATCAATTTCTTTAGCCAGCGGTGCACTGATCCCTAGTTGCGCTACTGAGTCTATATTTTGTTTGCGTTCTGGTGGATATCGGCTCAACACGTCCGCGACTATATTATCCGTTCCCTTGAAATATTCTATATCGGAGTCATATGGTTGGATGAATAAAACCCAGCGTGCTAAACGAGAACTAACAAGTTTACATGAAAAAATGAAACTTAGTGCTTTATGATCGGTTCGGATCGTAAGTTTCGCACCAACAATGAAAGTCCTGAATTTTCCCAGAGCGAATACGATTGCTGATAACTCTTTTTCTGATGTAAAATAATTCAGTTCGGCTCCTTTCATTGTTCTACTCGCGAACCCCACGATCCGTTCCTCGTTGTTATCGGATAACTGATAAAGCACGGCACCGACTGCATAATTGCTAGCGTCACATTGCAAGTAGTATCTTTTTCTCGGATCCGGATGATTGATAACCATCGTATCGCAAAATAATTGTCTTACTGTAGTGAAATGTGATTTCATTTCCTCCGTCCAATCCCATTCGGCACCTTTCCTTACTAAAGAGAGTAATGGAAACGTTGCATTTGCGTATGCACTGGTGAATTTACTATAATAGTTTGTTAATCCCAAAAATCCTTTAAGTTGTTTAGCGTTTCTCGGCTCGGGAAATCGATTTATTGCCTCGATCTTTTCTGGCTGTGGGTGTATCCCATCTTTAGTTATCTGATCCCCGAGAAAATCAATTTCTTCTCTAAAGAATTTTGATTTCTTGAAATTAAGTGTCATGTTATGCTTCCTGAAAACCTCAAATAATAATTTCAGGTGAGCCAAATGGGATGGAACGGAGACAGAAATACACAGGATGTCGTCAACAAAGTTGACTGTAAATTGCTCCGTTTCCTTTAAGATCAAATCCGATGCTTTAATGAGACTGGCCAAACTCGTAATCAGCCCATAAGGGGTAACTGTAAAATGATACGTTTTTCCTTCATGCATGAGGGCAGTATATTTCCTTGAATTAGGGTGCAAAGGAACTTGCCAAAAAACTCGCCGTAAGATCCAAACTCGACATATAAGATGCGTTTCCACACTTCTGGAAAAGGACCTCTGTCGATTGAGCGCAGTCATGGTCAGGTACTATTAGTTTATTGATGTATCTTGCATCTAAGACTAATCTGATATCACCTGTTTTCTTTGCAACAACTACTATAAGATTGATGTATTCGCTATGTGATCTTTCAATTACTCCTAAATCGAGTTTTTTTTTTATTTCAAGTTTGACTTTTTCTCTATGGATCATTGGTATAGGATAAGATCTTCATACAAATGGTCTATACTCGTAAATTTTAATTCGATGTTCGTATATTGAAACTCTACCAGGTAATTTATGGAAAACGTCTTGATATTCTATCAGCAGATTTGAAAATGACTCTCGTTCTTTTTGAGTAAGTAGCTGACACTCAGACAATTTCTCATTTATTTCATCACTGGTCAGTGCATACTCATTAGTCTCGTCTTCAATCCTATCGGCAGTAATTTTTTCGCGATTGATTCTACTGATGGACAACGACTCCATTTGGTAGTCTTTGATATGATTAGCTTTAAATGGCTCGACATTTGTGTTTGCGGAAGCTGTTTGAAAATAAAGTTTGTTTGTTCTTAAGTCTATATCCGCTTTCCATCGGTGCAAGGTGTGGATTCCGAGTATGACCTCGTGATCGAGTCGTGGAATTACTAAAAAGCAGATTTGATCTGTTTGTCTACTAATTGTTACTTCCGCGAAGAATTGTTCTTTAATTTCAACGGGCTTGCCCCCTGTCGCACCCACTACCTGGAAATTGACAACTGGCAACCGTTCACAATCCTTTAGTTTTTCTATATTTCGTTCGAACCAGTCCTGAGAGACGCAAGTGACTTGACTTCCGGTATCGATAAGCCCTCTGACTTCAATGCCTTCAATACTAAAATAGGCCTCTGGGCATTGTTTGCATTGTGCCTCGCAATTATCGCTTTCCTTAATCAAGTATTCGTATGGATCTTCGAACATGTCATTTCTTTTTATGAGTGAAGCTACTTTCGCCGCGTTAATAACGATTTTGCGCTGTGTCACCGAATTTCGCGGCTTGCATCTTACAGCGCGCTTTAGTTTTCCGCATGCTGGCTTTCACGGTCATCCTCGATCTCTATTTCTATTGGTTCGACCTCTGTGATTGGACTAACTTTTGGATTTGTCCAGTTTGTAGGCTTATGATTTGCGTATGCCGGTTGTCCAGCGTCTCGCTTGTTTTCATGCAAATCTGACCTAGTTAGTGTGTCTCGTGACGCGACGTGTTCACCTCATCGCTGCCGAAACGCCATGACACCTGCTTGTCTTTATTTTCAGTGAATCTACTACCGAATTGGTTTTGTCGGCTTGTACTGGCCGTAGTGCAGAAATTCTTTGGTGCATTGGATCTCCCCCCCGATTGCATCTCATCTAGGAAACTGAGTAAGGTGTTGATGTCGGTAATGTTTCGGCAAGTAGCAGCTACGACTACTTGTTTATCACAGTGCTTAATTAGGCTCTTTACTATTTCTTCTTCCGCAATTTTAGGACGGAGACCGACTGCAGCTGCAAACTTCCTGTTAGCATACTCTGACCAGGTTAATTTAGAGTCAGTCGAATAGAAACCCCATTCGATATCTTTGCGGACGTCCCTCTGGACCCCCTCGCCACAGAATCTAGTCAGGATCTTGGTTTTGAACATATCCCAGGTGTCAATGACGTCCCGGCGAGCGATCCACCAGTCTTTAGCGTCATTCCCGAGGCTTTGACCGACCAACCGTAAGCTAAGCTCGTCATCCGATCCTAGGAAAGTGAGGTATTCTTCTGATTCCCTAACATAGTTTGTTGGTTTTTCCCAGCTTTTTCCGGAGAATGTCGGGAGCTTTAATTGTTTGGTTATTAATTGCATTTGATTATGGACCCCTCCCTGAGTTACCGGGCGTTTCTTTAGCTTTTGTATTTCGGCATCGAGTCCGATCTTCAATCTAGCATGACTAACCTCCAAATCTTGAATTTTCTCTGTGCTAACGCGATCCCCTTCCTTGATCCTACTTTTTAAAGCCTCGTCATTTCCGGTTGCTTTATCTCGCAAGGTTTTCTCGGACTCTGTGATTTTACTAGGACAATCAGATATATCGGTTCCCCATCTTTCTACCACTGCCTGTACGGTGTTTTCAAGGCGATCAATCCGATTCTGACTTGATGTAGCTTGTGCTCTAATCTCTTTATTAACTTTCAACTCGTATGCGACCCGGGACTCAACACCTATCCGTTGAAAACTGTCAACCTTGCTTTCCAGGCTCGCGAATCTCTCATCCCATTTCTTTTCAATCCTCTCACTATTAGTTTTTATCGCTTTCAGCCATGCAGCCATTCCGGCAAGGGGATCTCGGTTTTCGCCTCGGTTGGGACTGGGCTCTGGACTCAGTATGCTATTATCAGTTTCCACCGAGTCATTTTGCTCGTGGAAACCGGTGTCCCTGTTTGACCGACCTACAGCCTTACCCTGATCTTTACCGGTACCTGCATCCTTTCCTTCCATTTTCCGACTCGATTCACGCAATGCTCGGTAAAGGAAGAAAGCTGAAGCTATTTTGAATGAGTTGAAGTTGAATAGAAATTGAAGTTAAGTTTTATAAATGAAGTTAAATTGATTTTAATCTAATGAATTCAATTTCATTTAAGAGAAGCCCCACGTTGGGCGCCAAATGCAACTTACTGCACCAATATCTCAGCTAAAGGCTGGAGATATGGTGCTAGTCCGCGTGAGTGTCTTTGTCACGGGTAATGTTTTTGGAGCCCCTTCTGAGGAAAAAGTGAAAAACCTCTAAATACCCAAATGATAGACTCGGAATAGGTTTCCCTAAACAGAGCTGTGAAATGAAGAGCTAGATATATCACGCTAGCCAAGCCTGGACAGCAGTTCGAAAACATTCTCAGATCAAGCATGCGGATTTAGGTTTGTTAGACCAGTACCGCCAGCCTGAGAGCAAACTCAGAACTACGAATTGACAGAGCTTGGCGGGCCGCACACACCAAGCCTACCTCTAAGCTAATGACAATAATTTATGATGGCTGAAATGTCTTAACAAAATGATAGAAAGAAAGAGAAAGTTAAAAAAAAAGGATGCAGTTTAACAACAATAGATGTAATGTTGAGCAGGTTGGAATAGCAAAGCATAAACAAAAAGAACATAAAATAGCAATTTTAACAAAGCATTATTATAAAGAAAAAAACATAAAGAAAATAACTTAGAGAATTTGAGCAGAGCTAACAAAGCAGAATTGAAGGATAAATTAAATCTAAATTTTAATGTTAAGTCAATGTTTCCGACCAGAGTCTATTTAATAATCAATTAAGTTTGATCATCCGGCGATTCGCGGTGTTTCAATCCGCGAATCGAATAAATTGCGCAGTTAATCTGGTTAAGGGGGTATATACACCTTTAAATGGGTTGAATTTCTGAAAAACAATTTTTCTTTTTTTTTCAACTTGAAGACTCTGATAAAATTTAAAAAAATCATAATGTTTGGGGAGGGTTTGACCTTCATTATCCATATCTTACATCATGTATTACTTCCAGTCTAATAGTGGCTGCGCTGAAGACAGGAAAGTACAAAATCACTCGGTTGCCGTAAAGAATCAGACCCAGCGTTGGACCAATCTTGGAATTTTTGGTTCTCAATTGTTCATAAGACATGCCTCCATCAAATGAACATAGAACTTTTTGATATTGCAAGAATTACTTGAGTTATTGAATTTTTTCGATTTTTTTTCTGAATTTGAAAAAAAATTTTGCTTATTTTTCTAATATTTCAACTAAAAATGGGTTTATCAAAAAGTTCTATGTTCATCTGATAGAGGCTTCGATTCTACAAATTTGAAGACCACAAACACCAGAATCGGTCCAGTGATGCTCCTGATTCTTTACGACAACCGTTCAAAATATTCATTCTCCAGAAATAATCTTTTAAACTTTTTTATCAAAATTTTTTTTTTTATTTCATACTTTTCCAAGAGAAGAAAATGTAGTTACAGGAAATTAAGTTTTAAGATTTTGCTTATGACTAATATGCTGGATCCGCCGCTGCTCTCGTATCGATGAGTTATGAGTCGAGTCGAGTCTAGACACATGTGCCAGGGGGAGGTTCGTAGTGAGTTTTGACCTGTTCTGCACAACAACAGTATCCGTTAGGTGTCCGTTGAGGCTGTTAGAAAAATAATTAATCGCTTTAGAAAAAATCTGATCAAAATTTTTCAACATAAAAATTCTCTAAAATTTTTGATATTCAATATTTTTGAGATTCAGAAGATGCTAGCACAATTTTTGTCAATACTACGAAAATTCTTTCATCTTTCATCAATCATACCTTTTTTCTTATAATATTGATTGAACTCTTGCAATTAATATATGTATTGTAGAAATACTCATCTTATTAGAAATCCAAATGTGTAGTTTCCTGGCATCGATTTCAAACGCACTTTTTGATGGATCATCTTCTTTCGATTCCGAAGTCTCATGTCAGATATATAAACACTGTGTTTATTCGATAATGGAAATTACCAGTAGTTTGAATTCGTAATGGAAGCACGATAATATTTACAAACAAGTGGACACCTAACCTCGAAAAAATGTAGATCGCAGCCATGTGTTCTGTCAATGATCACAATTCAAAAGAATATTGAAAATTAAATATGTGTAAGAATGATAATTACGAAGAATCAAAAGATCACAGAATCAAATTCAAAATCGAAATATATAAAAACGTCATAAAATTAAGCAGTGGTGTAAGTGGTGTTGGCGGTGTTGTACAATACTTATGGCACCAATCTGAGGGTTCGCGCGCCGCGCTGCGGCGCTTTTTCGCAATCTGGCACTGTCATGGCTGTAACTTTTCAAATCCTCTAGATATTTTGACACCGATTTATTTGCAGGTAGAGTAGGTCACTAGCATTCCAAATAAATTATAAAAAAAAAAACGACTTTTTGAAAATTTAAAGGTGTAGATACCCCCTTAATGCGACTTCTAAGCTTGCCGTCTAATTTTTTAAAGTGTATACAAAAATTAGTAAAACTATTGTGTGAATTGTGAAATTAATTAGACTTATTTTTCAATATCAAAAATCGTGATTCTAATCCTTCAATTTTAGTAAGTCCGAACACGATTTATGAGCAAGAGCGGTCACGCACTATTTTAGCTACGTGCCTAATTGATTTGATTAAACGATGCCACTCGACGGGCGCTTTGCCACACAATCGGTATCGGGTGCTCCGATACCCCTTCTTTATAGCGAAATACGCGGCATCCGCGGATCTGCAGTGCGGTTGCACGGAACTCGCGGTATGCACGGAATCGCGGCTCACTCACGGTCGCTCCTGCGCGTCGCGGATGCGCGGTGGTCACTTGCCGGCTGTACTGGCTAGGCAGCGGCCGTGTCAGCACAGCCGGAACGTTACAATATATATAATTTTATATAGTAATACAAAGCCATGCGTACGCTGTTATATAAAATTTTATATAGTTTCATATAATCATATAAACTTATATATACCTATTTATACATATTTATGTATAAATATATAATTTTATATGAACATTATACATAACTATATAAAACTATATTTAATTATATAAACTTGTACACAATTATATATGATTATATATGATCATATAAAAAAAAACTTTCCCGGGATATTATACCTTGGTAACTGACTCGAACTTTTCGGTCAAGTTCGACAAGGAAACGATCGAAAAATCGACTTCTGAGATCAAACCATCTATCGTCTCTCTCATCCAGCCCATTTCGTCAATCTTGTTATCGTCATACAGATGATTGATAGTACTAGGTTGCGGTTCCTTCACATTGCATTTTTTCGTTCGAACTTGAGCCTCCATGTTTGAAAAGATTTTTTCGTCACTCATGCACAATTGACAGCCTTTTCCGGTCCGATTTGGCGCCGATAGATGGCACTTCATCGTATTATTCGTGAAAAGGTGACATGTGACTGCCTAGGCAGTGAAAACCACTTTTTTCTGCCTAGGCGTCCGAAAATCGGAGCGGAAGGCTGCTAATTGTTCATTTGTGACGAAAAATAGTATATGTCATTCGACTTCGACCTCAGGTTTCCAGCCTAATGACATAATGTACTATTTTCAACCAAGCTGGTCACCTTGTTTTTGAGCGACGTCTCAGTACGCAGCAGATTCTTGAAAAGTATTTATTTCATTCAAATATGTTCAGCTTATTCTAATCAAATATAATACGTCATGATGGAAACTTAATGAGTCACCTTGGAATCGTTTTTCAGCTCAGGATGCTTTCATGATTTTACTTCTTCGGTTGCAAGCTTTTTTTTACCATTCCTAGTACATTCACCTTGCTTCTTCACCAATACACCCAGAAAAATGCGTACCTTATATTTGAATAAACTGACAAATTTGACATGAATATATTTGAAGCAAATAGATTTTTCTTTGACTGTAGCAAAAATTTTTGGCTCATCATGGTTGATTTGAATAAAATAATATAGTTCATTTCCGGAACACCATTCCTAGGTGAATCAAATAACCATTTACTTGGTGCCGACAAATATTTACTAAATCCAAATAGAGTGTACGCAGCATAAGCGCCACCTGTATGCGGACCGTGTGCTCGATTGTGTATTCACGTGTTCACCGGTTAAATATATATACGAGTGGGTTCCGGTACGGCGTGCAGTGAACAGTTGTAACTTGTAAGCTCGCTTGTAAGTGAAAAATATTCTAACTAATACAGTCATGGAGCCAGAAATGCGCAACCTGCTCATTAAAACTGGGCTCGAAAAATACATCACAGTATTTGAAGGTATGTAATTTGATGGTCATTTTACCATATTTGTATGATAATTGAGGTTAGAGTAAGTTCTGAAAGCGTGCCAAAAACGTGGCTGCGCAACGTATTATTTCGTCTATGATTATTTCCCAACATCCGTTATTATTTCCAACGTGGTAATTCATACTGTATGGATTCCAGAAAACTTCATTGATATAGAAACAGCTTCAGAATTGACCGATGATACTCTGCTAGAGAAATTAATTCAGCCCATTGGCCATAGGGTCAAATTCCTTAAAGCTCTGGCGAATTTGAAAGCGAATTTTGAACAGGTAAAGAAACATAATTTTATTTAGATATTGCTGAATACATTTTTTATATGACTTGAAATTAAGAAAAAAAAAAATTAATTTTGAATCTACAAGTCACAACAGTGCATCTGTTTTTCAACCCTACATCAGCAATATCTAATTTCGCCACCTGCGTCAAAGAACTGGGTCTTTTAGGGCCAGTCAAAGTTTTCAAGCTGTAAAAGCAGTATAAAAAATCTGAAAAAATTCAAGTATACTTTCGAAGGCCTCAAGACTTATATTGCTGACAGAGGGTTAATTTATGCAAAAATATTGATCAATCAAAATGACTTCTGAAAATAAGAATTTATTATACTTCCAATTTTTACCTTCTACATATTCATTCTGAAAGACTTATTTGCAATGTAATCTTTTGATAGTCCATAAATACCTCAGTCGAAAATTCTGTCACTATTATTTTATAGCAACAGATATGAGAGTTATTTTGTTATTGTATTATATATTATTTTAGAATATCTGTAACACTCCATTAGAGCATACTATTTCTACTGAATCTACAAGCAGTTTCACACTATTTCTCGAGCCGGATGAAAATGACAAATGTCAAAGTACTGATGAATTAGAGACGACGTATCCATTTGAGGATTCAGACCCTGACCCATTAGAAGCTAAAAAATCAAAATTAAAAAATTCAAAGCTCGAACGCAGCATTACTCTTTGGGTATAGTCATAATTTCCTATTATTCTTCCTAAATATCTACGTTTTACCAATAAATAATAAATTGGATTGCTGCAGGACTTAGACAGTACTTCAGCTTATACTTCTGCAGAAAATGAAACACTGTTTGTAGAGCCAAGTACCGATCTTGAGCACCCAGAAAAAGCCAGTAATACAATTTTGGTAATTATATGTATTATTTACTCTTATATTATATATCTATTATATATTAAATGATAAGTTTAATTGCTATAGGACTTAGGAAGTACATTAATCGACCAGCCACAAAAAAGAAAACGTATACTGCAAAACACAGATTTGAAGACGCGAGGTGAAATTTCGGTAATTGGTTGCACAACTTACTGAATATGTAAAGATCTAATATTCAATCAATTCAATCTACTGCATTAGATACTGATCTCGTTAATCGTATTTCTAGGCCGTAGAAGGAACTTCATCTGTTGATACTAACGATGAACGAAAAGAGAATACAAATACTTTAGAAGACAAGCATCCCATACGTACACCTGAGGTGATTATACGTGCTGGGATGTGTCAGTTTACATCAGATGTATAATACGCACAATTCACATCAATTTATTCTCTAGGATTTAAAGAACTTCTTATCAACCCATCCAGAAGGACAACAAGTTTTGAGTATTTTCATCAGAGATGGAAAGCTGAATAAAACTGCCCGGGATGAATTAACAAGCACAGTAGTGTACAAGTTAATGAGCATACATGAAAACGTGAAAAACCATCAGTTTCAGTTAATTGCTTTACTCATAGTGAAGTTATTTCCCACAGAAAATCAGGTTCATATGTATACATTTTTTTTTTCAAGTAATACTGAACCAATGTTGATCAATGATCAATCACTAAGCTCATCGTGTCAATATTGATGTGTTAACCAAGGAATAACGTAGTACATGTTATGCTTATTTAGTTATTTATTATCAGTATTACCTCTTGATTCAAATGTTACTTATATAGACGCTAAAGTTCAAGAGCTCTTTCATTTTGATTTATAGGAAACACCTATTATATTCCACCGCTCCATCAAGGCAAAGTTCAAAAAGTTTCTAAAGGGAAACTACCTTACAAATATAGAAACATTCGTCAAGGAATGCGGCATTGTGGCCTTTTACAGAAATCACTCATAGACATTTCAAGCCCATCCAATACTGCATCTGATATAAAAAACCGTGA
Organism: Tenthredo livida; assembly: GCA_963992785.1. Lineage (NCBI taxonomy): Eukaryota > Metazoa > Arthropoda > Insecta > Hymenoptera > Tenthredinidae > Tenthredo > Tenthredo livida. The sequence goes on along the minus strand of OZ023069.1, from coordinate 16,412,374 downwards.
GTAACGCACTTTCTGAATTGCATAATTCTAGATTATGTCTTAAATTTACAGAAATTAAGCTCTAATTTTTTTTCAGTTCAATACGTTTGGCAAGTCTTTGTATCTTTTTAGTTGCTCCAGACGACGTCTTCAATAAAGCCAAAACATGGCTTACACATTACACAGAACCGTGGACAAAGGTAGTTCAGTTATGGGAAACTACTGCGCCTAATAGGATGCATCAGCTGCATGATCCAGGAACAAAACTCAATCTAACTGCAGTCTTCCGGGAATGGCCAAGTTATAAAAATCCGTTGGGCTACACTCTGGTATGTACATAAATATGATTATAGGCATTTCCGTATACTATCAAACCTGTTTTTCCCAATATAGATGAACATCGATTTCAAAACGCTTTATGGTGAAAAAGAATTGTCGTTCCTCTCTGGTTGGCTTGAAAAAAGGGAACGAATTCATCAAGTGCTCACAACAAAGATTAAGGATAAGGACCTAGTTTCTGTTTTGAATAACTACGTTTCTGATGACATATCTGAAGGTAACAAAAATATACTCTGATGGGATAGGTAAAAGTAAATGTTGACGCTCTTCACTACCACCGGGTGCCTGGTGTCAACATTCACCTTCACCTCGCGTTATGAAGATATTTCTCAGCAATTAATATTACTGTGTGACATATTCGCTGTGATTATAGATTCTAAGGACGCAATAGTACTGTATCTATTACCTGCGATTTTACCACAAACTATTATTCGAACTAAAGGGAAGAGTGCATGGAAACCTTCAGTTATGGCCGGTTGCATAAAGGTGGGTTACCCGAAGGTTTAAATAACCCGTAGGTTACCCCGCAGATACTACCCGTTCAGCCGTTTTTTCATCTGACAGCTGTCATGAATCACTGTTAACCTCCGAGGGTCCATAAAGGTTGAACGGGTAGTATCTGCGGGGTAACCTACGGGTTATTCAAACCTTTGGGTAACCCACGTTCATGCAACCGGCCATTATTGAATCGCAGAATTCATTCGTTCTCAAAGTGGAGGTACGTGAATTTATTTGCCTTACTGATTATGCAAGATTTATGTATTAATAAAAGAGGTTATACACGATATGATATACCGTATTTACACGAGAATAAGCCGCACCCCCGTATAAGCCGCACCCTGATTTTGGAAGGGTCATTTGCCAAAAAACATTTTTATACTCGAATAAGCCAGAATACTGAAACGGCGCGGTAGATAATAAAATGACCCAATAGGCGAAGAAATAATTGCAAAATTTTTTGAAAAATCTGCTTCCACGTATAAGCCGCACCCGGGTTTTGGTAGGTTGAAAAAGCGAAAAAAGGTGCGGCTTATTCTCGTGTAAATACGGTAACTCATCTAATATCAAATTCTGTTGCTTTATATTAATTATGCTTTTCAGTCACCAGCTGAGATAAAAACCCAGCAAGAACAAAGAAGAATATTGATGACGAAACAAGGATTCACTGTGCAACCGAACGTGATTATACAAGGTCCGTGGCATGCCATTCGTACATATTATGTCCAAGTAGACAATATATTATACAAGCTTCAAGACGCTGTATCAGCGGTCGATATATGTTTTAAACTATACCATGTTCTACATTTGAGCTATTCACCAGAAGTCAAGAATGTTTGGATGTTCATTCAAAAATACTTTTACGAGATAACAACAGAGTACGACAGCACACCCTGTCAAGTAACTGCTTTGATAAGCAAATTATAAAATCTTTGCCAACTGCGTAATGTATATAACTTTTTTTTATTTTGTTTGTTTCTGATTGGTTTCAACCTGTGCTTGCATCCTCACACAATCATGAATTATCCATGCTATCATTGTAGAGTACAATGTAGAAATATATCTGCCTTGATTTTACATACTGGGTTGCGCCATTCGAATCGCAATTTTAATTTACCACAAATAGAAATATTAGAGCGTGACGAAGCAGAGCAAATCTTGCAATATCACGACGATGCCATTGAAAACTACGATACCGATGACTCAGATTCGAACAATGAAGACATGAATGAATTTGACGAAAATGCACCCGAAAATATTGCTGAAATTTTAGATACTATGAGATTGAAATATTTAGGCTTTTTATATTCCAATCTCAACTTATCCAGGTCGTCCATACAAAGCATAGTTTCAAATACCACAGATTTACTGCTACATGTTGGCACACTATTGGTAACGTCAATAACACCTACTGACGACACACGCCCTAATTTTCAAATTTTATTAGATTTTATGAAAGAACCTTTTTGTGATTTTGCTACTGAATTCCAAAGACTCCAACAATTGACCTCGTCTGGACTTTTTGTAAGGCCCGAAAAAATCGTTATTGCACAGCGTCTGGACGAAAAAATTGTTAATGGTCAAACAGAATTAGTTCCCGTAGAAGTTGTTGTCTCATTCATACCTCTTAGAAAAATGTTCAAAATATTCTTTCAAATTGCTGGTATTTTTGATATGGCTTATGCCTTTCTTAACGACCGCCTCAATAACGAAATACTATATGATATCGCTGATAGCCCGCTTTGGTCGGAAAGAAAAAACATTTTCGGAAATAAATTCGTGATTCCTATATTGTTATATTATGATGAATTTGAAGCGAATAACCCGCTGGGTTCACATGCTGGCGTGCATAAATTAGGTGCAGTGTATTTAAGTCTCCGGTGCTTTCCATTACAATACCAGTCAAAGTTGGCAAACATAACTCTGGCAATGTTATTTCATTATAATGATAAAGTTGAGAACGGCAATTGTATTTTTCAAATTCTTATCGACGAATTAACTTTCTTAGAGAACACAGGAATCACTATCACATTACCTAATGATCAAGAACAAACTATTTATTTTTCACTAGCCGCAATAACCGGTGATAATTTAGGTCTTAATTCTATCTTCGGTTTTGCTTCTTGCTCCGCTAATTATTTTTGTCGCACATGTAAAGGCCACAAAACAGATTTGTTGCGCCACACGAAAGAGTATTCTGAATTACTCAGAGACAAAAACAATTACGACCAAGACCTTTTAATTGACGACTATAAACGTACTGGAGTGAAAGAATATTGTGTTTGGAATAACTTACCATCTTTTCATGTTACCGATAACTGTGTTTTCGATCTAGCACATGATGAACTTGAGGGTGTCTGTAATTATGATTTAGTTGTCATTATAAACGATTTAGTATATATTTCCAGGATAATCACGTTAACTACATTGAATTCTTTAATACAGAGTTTTGATTACGGTTATATAGAGAAAGGGAATAGACCTCCCAACATCACTTCAGAGATGATTCTTCAAAAAAAGAAAATTAATATCAAAGCCGCTGAGATGATGTGTCTTGTCAAAAATTTTGGTGTGATGATTGGGGATTATATTCCAGAAAATCATCCTGTTTGGGAAATATATAAGACTCTTCGTCAAATAATGGATATAATTTTTGCTCCATATTTTCAAGTAGGAACTGATCAACTTTTGCAGACACTTATCGAAGAACATCATGTGCTGTATTTAGATATTTCACAAGAGATTTTAAAACCCAAATTTCACAATATGGTACACTATCCCAGAGCAATGAGACTATTAGGACCTCTGCGTAGCTTGTGGGTTATGAGATTCGAAGGAAAACATGCCGACTCCAAAAAAGTTGTGCATTCCACCGGTAGTAGAATGAATCTAACACATTCTATAGCAATGAGACATCAAGTGAGAGCTGGTTTCACCTTTCTAGACGGCTCAAGTTATAAGTCACTTATTGAACTCGGACCTCTTGACAATGAATGTTATATCCAAATCCCAGAGAATCTCGATGGCTTTAAAGCATTCAAATGGGTTAAAGTTGATGGCAACTTGTATAAAGCTAAATGGTGTGTCCTTCACCTCAATACCTCTGTAGATGACTTGCCATGTTTTGGTCATGTGAAATATATTTTCCGCCAGGCTGATAATATTTGCTTTGCATATACGAGTCTAGAACCGCTACGATTTGATTGCCATAAACATGCATTTGTCATTAGGATGCAAGCACAGGTACCATTGCGCTTCATATCTCTCGAAGATTTACTCGATTCAACTACTCTTCACGCTATTTGTAGCGATCGTCCAGATAACATAAAGTACATAACTACTTCATTTGGACTGCAGTGATCTTCGTTATACATGTATTGCCTATTTTTAATTTTTAATTATAGTCATGCATAAACCAAAGTATTATTATATTATACTCACTAGAATAACTGAAAGAAATGTTTCGCATTTTAATATTTTGATTTTGTTAAATACTTTATTTCTTAGTCCATTTTATATTTAAGAGTAATAAAATATATAGCATATATAGGTATGTATATATATAGCGCATAACATGTGCAGCATATATATATAGTATACCTAATATGTCAGATTCTGTAATAATATATTTGTGTTCAAATTATGTTAAGATTCAAAAATAAAAATGATTCGAAGTATATGAATATATATATATATATATAGGCTAGGTAAATATATATATATATATATATACATATATATTCATAGCTTATACTACAATAACTATACAGAGTTCTTATTGAATTTTCGAAAATTGATTGTCTTGCTTCTTTGCATCAGCAGCTATCAATATGGCAGCAGTATGAATGAAAGTCGCAAAATAAATCAATTTTCGAAAGTTTTTGTCTCGAAAAGTTTCGTAATTTAGCAGCCTTTGTACCCGCTATTTCCAAATAAAATTCTATTTTTGTGAAATAAACAATTTCATTGTCCGTATTTTATATTCAAAAAGAAGAAATTCACATTTAATAAATTATTTATTTGATTCAGCGTAATATTTATTTCCGTTTGAATACTCGTCTTCAATTACATTTTTTTCATAAAATCTACTAAAACTCTAGTAGGTTCATATACAAATAAACGATATGCATTCATTCAAATAAATTTTAGTTGTTGCGAGTAGGGCATTTTTCTGGGTGTACGTTCATGATTTTTTCCAAAACTGATACGTTTTCTAAAAAGTATTTGATACAGTTTTCAAATCAGATACATAGTATATTTATTTCAACTCAGTGTGCGAATTTCGATTTCTCATGTAAATTGTTAGTGTGCGAAGTGCCTGATTCACGCACTCTGGCGGTCAGTGTGCGAAGTGATTTATTTATTTATTCATCTGGTTGCTGCTTTAAACAAAACAGTATATAGGTATGAAGTTGGTCTCACCGTCTTCTTCTTTTTTCCTAGTCTATAATATTATCATGAAGGAAAGAAGAGGATAGATGAATCTGGTGCAACTTCATATCCATCAGAATAAAAGATTTTTTTTTTGATATTTATATTTATATTTATATTTATTTCAGAAATCGAAATTCGCACACTGAGTTGAAAGAAAGTAAACGACACGCATATACAGCTTTGGATAGTTATATATTGTATACTGTATGAACTATGAGAATTAATCATGAATAGTTTATATAACTGATATGTAATACTTACCAGAAATCTCAACTATTTTTCCGATATACTTTTCAGCCTTTGGTGAATCCTCAGGCCATAAAAATGTCACTTCATCTCCCTTTTTCAATATATCGTCACTTTTATTCATTAGGATGGAATGTTCGTAGATAATACAAAAAGACTTATCGCTGCAGTGAATAATGTACTGAAACTCAGCCAATATGAATTTGATATTATTCTATTACTCAACCGAATATCAACCTATGAATCGTGTTACTGGCACTAATAAATAACTTGAATGTAGTCAGCGATCAAGAAACAATTAACAAAACCATACGATCGATTGGTGATGTCAAATGTTTAACCATGTTTCGTTTTCGATGAAATTCAATTTCGAAAAATTCGTTACGCGGTAGGGTTGAAAGCAGAACTTCATTAAATTCTGAGATATCATGCATATAGACGAAATACAGAAGGGGTGAGTACACATGCTATAGAAAATTTATTGAATTCATATATCTTACGCGAGATGTACTATAAGTACATCATGATTGTTATTAGCTAGGAAGCATTCCGAATACGACATGGTATCGGTGGAAAAAGGCGAATAGATTAATGTTTGCTGCATCCGATACCGATTCAGCTAGCGATGACGACTGTTTCGGTGTAGATGACGAACGATCGCTGGAAAACGAGGTTCGCTTTAATTTTATACCCAATACTTATTTTAAACATAACCCAATCAAACTCAGTGAGTATCTGAGTGCAAATATATTCCTCGTCGGTGCAAGCAAATAAAAATTCGATTTCCTTGGCGAACAATGTAAAAACCATCTGTAGACTCTATTTTCGCACGAAACGAACATTTTTTTGGACGTATGTGTTCGGAATTAAATTTGAATTCGCGCAGTGTTGGCCTTTTTTGCGTTTTTGACGCCTGGGCTTGGATAATAATCGAATTGTGACACAATTGTTATAGGGATTAACCAGTAATAACAGCAGCATAATCGACGAAAATGGAACCGAAGATTTACGATTCATCCCTCCTGTCCATCCTGAAATTTTCCAATATTCGAGCAATGATGCAGCAGATTATGAAGATAATAGCAGCTTCAACGAGTTTTCCGAGACCCAATCAGATGAAGAGGAAATTTTGACACAAAAATTGCATAATTACACGGACATTAGTGTAGGTGAAACTATTTATAAAATTCTAGATTTGTATTTGAAACACGCGACAACTAAAAGTGCGCTCTATGATTTCTTATCCGTTATTAATTTATGATTACCAAAGCCAAATAATCTTCCGAAGACAAAATATTATTTCATGTAGATTATTGATTTGATTATACCAGATAGCAATGAAATAATTAGTAAACACAAAATTTGCGAAAGTTGCAGTAACTATTTAGGTGATTGGGGCGCTAAGCCATCGGTTACAGTGTGTCAAGGTGTAGTAGCACAGATGTGAATGGACTTTTCGTAGAATATAGCTTAAAATCATCTTTGAAAAATGCTTTTGAATTTAGAGATTTCAAATTATTACTCGAGCAATTTCGACAAAACGATAACACTGAAGAAAACATTATTAGTGATATAACGTCTGGAAAGAAGTATCAAGAATTTAAAAAAGAAGTAATCCAAAATGAATACCATGTGTGCTTACTATGGAATACAGATGGTATCCCGGCTGCGAAAAGTTCAAATGGGCAAGTATGGTTGGTTCAGACACAAGTTGTTAATATACCAGAGCCCGGCACACTGATTAGTCCAAAGAGCCAGAGCTCTCAATCCACTTAACCCGTTCACCGGCACTAATCCCTTTAACGCCATTTCTTGGATTTCGGTAGGCATGGGTGGGAATATGCAGGTATGAAAAGACCCGGACGGTCGAACGCAGTTCTTGCCGTCGCAAATAGAGCAAACCACCCCTTAGTTCCTCTTATTTCTCCTGAACGCTGCTTCTACCATTGCACTTACAGGTAAGGACGAGTGACCGTTTTGAGGTAGACCGAGGGGACTTACGGTCGCAATAATTGACACTCAGAGCCAGGCTGGCGCCGAGCGCCCGGTGGTGCCAGGCTCTGTAATATACCACCAGAGAATCGAAGGAATTATCAATTTTTCAGCGGCATTTACTATAGTCGATTGAAGAAGCCATGCATTACGTTTTTTTTGTGGCTATTTGTGAGAACTCTGAAAAATCTGTGTGAAAATGGTTTAGACTGGTACGACTGTGATGAAAAAATCACACGACGTAGTATAGTCATTGCTCCCATTGCGACATTAGATGCTCCAGCTCGAGCCGCAGTTCAAAACATTATGCAATATAACGGTGAGTTCGGCTGCTCAATTTGCGAATATCAGGGTGAAACTTGTAATAAGGGCCTTGGACATAACCACATTTATCCTTCAACATCTTTATTTGAAATGCCGCAACTTCGAACAAAAGATCGAATGTTTTCACAAGCTCTGAAAGCTTGAGCCGAAAATTTGGAGCATGTGAAAGGAGTTAAAGGTCCATCTATCGCCAGTTATATTCCTTATTTCGATGTAGCTGATTCTTTCGTGCCAGACTATATGCATACTATTCTTTTAGGGGTGGCGCGTATGCTTTTTAAATTATGGTTGAGTACCGAAAACAAAGACCATGCATTTTACATAAAAAAACAACATCGAGAAGAAATAGATCGTAATTTAAAATGTATACACCCACCTGATTACGTAACACGTACGCCAAAAACTGTGCAGCATATAACATTTTGGAAAGCTTCGGAAATAAGAGAAAGTTTGCTAAATTACTTTCCAATTTTATTGAAAGGAAAATTGAAAGTAGAATGTTACAATCATTTTTTAATGCTCGTTTGTGCTACGAGATTATTACTTAAGGGGGTATCCACACCTTTGAATGGGTTAAAATTCTGAGAAGATATTAATGTTTTACAGCGAATTTGAGAGTCTGATCAAATCCAAAAAATTCATGAAGTTTGGGGAGGGTTTGACCCTCATTATCCATACCTAACATTCAATATTACTTTGAGTCCAATAGTAGTTACGCTCCATATAGAAAAATACCAAATTACTCGGTTGTCGTAAAGAATCAGGAGTATCGTTGGACCAATTCTGGAGTTTTTGGTCTTCAAGTGTTCAGAAGAGGTGCCTCTATCAGATGAACAGATAACTTTTTGATATCGCAAAAATTGCCTGACTCGCTTAGTTTTTACTGAGATTCTTCTGATTCTTCAATTTTTTTTCTATATTTTTTCCATTATCTCAACCAAAAATAGTGATATCAAAAAGTTGTCAGTTCATCTGATAGAGGTTTGGATTCTACAAATTTGAAGACCACAAACTCCAGAATTGGTCCAACGATGCTCCTGATTCTTTACGACAACCGGTCAAAATATTCATTCTCCAGAAATTAACTTTCAAACTTTTTTATTACAATTTTTTTTTTATTTACTATTTTTCCCAGAGAGGAAAATCTAGTTACAGGAAATCAAGTTTTAAGATTTTGCTAATGACTAATATGCTGGATCCGCAGCTGCTCTCGTATCGATGAGTTATGAGTCGAGTCGAGTCTAGACACATGTGCCAGGCGGAGGTTTGTAGTGAGTTTTGACCTGTTCTGTACAACAACAGTGTCCATTAGGTCTCCGGTGAGGCTGTTAGGAAAATAATGAATTGCTTTAGAAAAAATCTGATCGAAATTTTTCAAAACATAAAAATTCTCTAAAATTTTTGACCTTCAATATTTTTGAGATTCAGAAGATGCTAGCACAATTTTTGTCAATACTAAGAAAATTCTTTCATCTTTCATCAATCATACCTTTTTTCTTATAATATTTATTAATCCTTGCAATTAATATATGTATTATAGAAATACTCATTTTTTTGGAAATCCAAATGTGTAGTCTCCTGGCATCGATTTCAAACGCACTTTTTGATGGATCATCTTCTTTCGATTTCGAAGTCTCATCTCAGATATATATATACCTACACTGTGTTTATCCGATAATGGAAATTACTATTGGTTTGAATTCGTACTGAAAGCACGACAATATTCACAAACAAGTGGACACCTAATCTCGAAAAAACGTAGATCGCAGCCATGTGTTCTGTCAATGATCACAATTTAAAAGAATATTGAAAATTCAATATGTGTAAGAATGATAATTACAAACAATTAAAAGATCACAAAATCAAATTCAAAATCGAAATATATCAAAACCTCATAAAAGTAAGCAGTGGTGTTGGCGGTGTTGTAGAATACTTATGGCACCAATGTGAGGGTTCGCGCGCCTCGCCGCGGCGCTTTTTCGCAATTTGGCACTGCCATGGCTGTAACTTCTCAAATCCTCTAGATATCTTGACACCGATTTATTTGCAGGTAGAGTAGGTCACTAGCATTCCAAATAAATTATAAAACAAAACCGATTTTTTGAAAATTCAAAGGTGTAGATACCCCCTTAACCCGTTCACCGGCACTAATCTTTTCAACGACATTTCTTGGATTTTGGTAGGTACACCCAGAAAAATGTACTACTTCAGACAACTAAAATCTAGTCGAGTCAAAGCGAACTGTTTATTTGTATATGAACCTATTAGGAATTTAGTCAATCCGATATCAAATGTTTAGTTGAAAGTTGCCGCAAGACGCTGTGATCGATTCATTGGAGCCCAAGAATATGATATTTTGAAGCAAATAAACGTTGTATTACTTTAAATAAATTATTTACTTGAACCAACTAATATTTTTGATATTAATGTAAATATTGATTTTATTTATTTAATATTGACTAAATCTTTCATTTGTTTCAAATACATCATTCATTTGGTAATGGAAAGTATAATATTCTACGAATCGTAGTTAAATCACCCTCAAGAGTTTCCTTTTCGTGTAAAAACATGAGGGCAATTGTTTTTTCTTTTTATGAAAAGCACATTTGCCGCAAGACGATCAAAATTACATTTTTTTTGGAAATGTCTCACGAAATATGCAGATTTAACGAAAAACCCATGGAATAGGAAAAAAAATCAAAATTTTGAAAAAAAATCGGAAAACTAATATTTTTTTTTCATGGTCTTTTCGTCAAATCTGCATATTTCGTGAGACATTTCCGAAAAACTGGAGATTCAAAAAAAAAAAATTGCCCTCATGTTTTTACACAAAAAGGAAATTTTTTAGGGGGTGCCTGGATAAATCCAATTTTTAACGACCACCCTGATATATGTATATTATATATATTAGACTGGCCGTTAAAACAAATGTTCATGCTGAAAGTTCAAAAATCTTAAGTTATAACCTTGAAAAAAGGAAATCCTCAAAGTTTGAATGCTCTACCTCACTGTTGAGCGGTGCTGGCAATTTTTTGTTTTATTTTCTTGCTTTTTTTCAATTTTATTTCTTTCCTCATGAAATGAGATTTCATTTGTTTTCAAACCTTGATCTTACTGAATTTCATAACGATTCAAAAAAAAAAAATCAAACGGTACACAAATAAATCTGGGATTGAAAATACTTTTTACTCAAACACGTTCAATTTGTTTTTCAATTTATTTATTTATTTTATCAGGTTGATTACTGATAAATACATATAGTGAACCTCAATCGGCGGTATACCTTGAGGGCGAAATGTGTGGTTCATACATGGTAACTTACTTATTGTTAACTCCAACGCTTCCTCAGAACGACGTGAAGCGCCGGAACTAATATGGTCGACTTGGAAGGGGGGAAAACGGTTTCTATAGTCTGGCCCGGGCGGTTTTTGGCACTCGTTCTCCATCCAGCAACAAGCTCGGACGTCGAGACTCTGAGCTGCTTCACCTAATTGATTATCTTTATTTCCTTCATTTATTAGCTCAAAACCCTGATTCTCTTTACTTGTTTAGTTATTAATTCTCAGCTATATTGCCTTCAGTTTATTTCTTTTTCTTATATGCACTACAGCCAATAAACCCTTCTAGCGATCGACACCATCAAACCAGTAAGTACGACCTTCTTAATACCTTGCCTCTTTATCCCAGCCTACCTTCGAAGCGTTAAGTTAGCTATCGCAGCTTCATGGTCCTTCGAGCCGGATGAAAGGGGCACGAAGGTCTAACCTGTGTTGACGCTCTTCATTCAAGTGTATTGCGTTCACTAACACAACTGCTAACTACTCTCAAGTCGCTCTCGAACAGGTCTAGCTGCCTAACGTGAGCTCGACAGAGTCAGACCACAGCTCTCCTTCTCAAGGAGTCGACGCTAGTGTAATCTATCCATTCGCTAAATTCGCCCTCGAAACTGGCCTAGCTGCCTCGATCGGGCTCGAAACAAACTCCATACCAATGCTCTGAACTGAGCCTTCCTGATTACTATGTACCTTCTGCATTATCATTCTTGCCCTATACCAACAGTCTAACCCGGCCACTGCCCTGAAACGCCACAAATCATGGATTCGCTAGCCAGGCAACAAGCTCTGGCCTCCATGATCTCGCGCTTTAAAACCAATTCACTACGCACCCGTCGAGAGGAATTCACGGCTGGTTTTTTGCGAAGTCGCATCGAGCTATTGAACAACTACTGGACAAGGTTCGAGCGCAACCACGAAGAACTCTGCGCTGATGCTGCCATTCGAACAGAATCCTACTTTACTGACGACGACTTCACTACTACAGAGCTTCGTTATGCATCCACGCTTGGATTCCTGTACGACGAACAAGCTCTGCTCGCGGCATCATCATCTTCAGCGCCGATAGCGCCGGAACCATCTCGTCAGGCTCATCATCAAATCCACCTGCCGAAGATCACGCTTCCAGTTTTCTCCGGCCGTCCCGAGGATTGGGAACCATTTCGCGATCTGTTCAAATCTCTGATTCACCTCGACCAATCGCTGACTTCAGTGCAGAAGCTGCACTATCTAAAAGCATCAATCGAGGGTGAGGCAAGGACTGCCTTAGATGGGATTCCAACTACGGACGCAAACTATAGCTTGGCGTGGAACTTTCTCCTCACGCGTTATGACAATGCCCGGATTCTGGTTCACAATCACATGACTGAGCTTGCATCCACGCGGCCGTTGAGCGATGAAAGTGCTAGCGGATTGCAGACCCTGGTGGACCAAATTGTGAAGAGGAGGGAGGCGCTGAGAACCTTAAAACAACCGGTTCAACACTGGGACGAATGGTTCATCCTCTTCACTGCACAGGGTATGGATGGCGTCACGCGACGTGACTGGGAGAAAACGTCTGCTGAGGACAAAGAAACGCCCACCTTTCAGAAACTGATCACGTTTCTGCAAAACCGCATTCAGGCTCTCAGGGTGACGGAACCGGCCCGAGGGTCCAAAACCAAAGCAGAGTCCGGACCCAGTAAGTCCACTGGATCTGGATCTAGTAAATCCTCCAACACCGGATCCGTGAGCAAGGCGAGAGCATTTACCACCGCAGTCAAGGACAAGAGCTGTCCGCTCTGTGAAAACCAACACTACATTGGGCATTGCCCGAAGTTCGAGCAGCTTCACCCGACAGAACAACAGCGTGCCGTATCACGTCTCCGCCTCTGCTTCAACTGCTTGCGGCCGCGTCATCACGCTGAGGCATGTCCATCAACTAATCGCTGCAGAAAATGCCAGGCAAAGCATCACTCCCTGCTTCACCGGGAAAGCAGTGAAAAGCGAAAGGCCGCGTCGTCAAGGGAAGAACGATCACCCAAAAGGGCCAGATCTCAACAGCGATCATCCACTACCAGTGTCAGTCCAGTCGCGCCACCATCCTCAGATTGACTAGTACTACTTGCCACTGCCCGGATTGAAGCGATCTCGTCATGCGGTCGCCGCCTTCATACGCGAGCATTAATCGATCCGGGGTCAGAAGTCAGCTTCATCAGTAGTGCCCTCATCCAAAAGCTCGGTTCACCCCAGCATAACACTAACGTCTCTATCTGTGCACTCGGAGGCGCGCACGTTGGAGCTTCCAAGAAACAGGCCATCATACGAATCGTGCCACGCACGACTGCGTCTCACCTTGACGTTCAAGTGCTCGTCCTCCGGCATCTAGGCGTGAGGACACCAAAACATCCATTCTCACCCGAAGCCTGGCAACACCTCAGAAATCTTGAGCTGGCTGACCCAGGTCTTGGCGAGCCTGGCGGCGTTGACTTGATATTCGGTGCTGATGTATACCACCGCCTGCTTCTTGACGGCGTCCGTCACGGACCCAAGGGCGGTCCGGTTGCGCAAATGACAATACTTGGCTGGATTGTCACCGGCCCCACCGAAACCTCGATTGATCTAGATGCAATGCATACTGCGAGAGTGACCGCGACCACCAAAGCAGAGCCCTTCAAGCAGCTCGAACATCTCGTGCGAAGGTTCTGGGAGTTGGAAGAGGTGGCCAGTGACCGCGTGCTTTCGGCAGAAGACCAGGACTGTGAAAAACTTTTCACCCAGGGATGCACTCGTAGTGAGGACGGTGGGTACATGGTGCGACTGCCATTCAAAACCTTTCCTCGGCACGGCTTGGGAAATACGCTACCCATTGCTCAACGGCTGCTAACGTCCCTGCAGACACGAATGGGGCGTGATCCAAACCTCCTCCAGGAATATTACAAATTCATGACGACGTATGAACAACTGGGTCACATGCGGCCCATCGCTGCTTCAGGAGAGAACATGTCCGGGGGGCCTGTCTGCTACCTACCTCACCACGGCGTCTGGCGCGAGGCCGATGGAAGAAAAAGGCTGAGAGTCGTATTTAACGCGTCTCAGCGATCGCCTTTAGGGCTGTCCTTAAATGACATGCTACACACGGGCCCGACCCTACAAGCGGATCTGGCGACCATCCTCATCAAATGGCGATATCATCGCATTGCCTTCAGCACAGACATCGAGATGATGTACCGGCAAATTCGAGTCGACCCACGAGACGTTGATCTGCAAAGAATCATATGGACGATGCCAGGCGCTCAGAGCGAGAAGCACTATCAACTCCAAACTGTAACCTACGGAATGTCGTGCGCTCCGTACTTGGCGATACGAACTCTTCTCCAACTGGCCCGCGACGAAGGCACTAAGTATCCGGAAGCAGCACGGGCCATCCAGGAGTCCACCTACGTCGATGATGTATTCACCGGAGCTGACGATCTCACCTCCGCAGAGGCCTTGCGTAATTCCCTCATTGCCCTGCTGAAGGCAGGTGGCCTTCGCTTGCGAAAATGGACTGCCAATCATCCCGAGTTCCTCGACCAGTTGCCAAAGGAGGATCGACTCCGACCAGATTGGGTGAACTTCGAGAACGAAGGACCAGTGAAAGCGCTGGGCGTAGCATGGGATCCTGTGGAGGATGAATTTCGGTTCCGAGCCCCCGATCCTTCGAGCTGCACCCCAATAACCAAAAGGAAAATACTCGCAGTCACAGCCAGACTCTTTGACCCCGTCGGTTGGCTGAGCCCCATCATCGTGATTGCCAAGGTGTTAATGCAGGACATCTGGCGCGAAAAATCTAAATGGGACGAGGAGCTCCCACTGAGTATACGGCGCCGATGGATGGCATTCCAAGACAATCTCAAGGCCGTCACTAAAATCCGAATCCCACGATGGTTGGGGACCAGCCATGCCAATCGCCTCGAGATCCACGGGTTTGCTGACGCAAGTAAGATGGCTTACGCTGCCGCTGTGTACCTCCGAGTTGTCGCCCCAAGTGGCCATGGGACGTCGCGGCTTCTGACTGCCAAAACCCGGGTAGCCCCTCTGAAGACCATCGCCATACCTAGACTTGAGCTTTGCGCAGCGGTTCTTCTGTCACGATTACTGCGTAGCATTCCTCAGAACCTAGATAACGGAAACATACGGGTCTGTGCATGGTCCGACTCCCAGATCGTCCATGCTTGGTTGAAGTCTGACCCATCTCGCTGGACTGTCTTCGTCGCGAATCGGGTGTCCGAAGTGCAGCGAGTCTTACCGGATACTCGTTGGCGTCACGTGGCCTCCGCTGATAATCCAGCCGACATCGCCTCTCGCGGAGCTGAACCCTCCGCACTCGCGAGATCGTCCTTATGGTGGAGCGGCCCGCCATGGCTAACAAAGCCGGAAGATCAATGGCCACCAGACTCCACCAATCTTGACCCAGAGAATCGCGCAAGTCAGCTGGAAGAAACTCGGATCATAGCCTGCCATAACCTTCAAGTGGAGCCAAGTCTGATCGATCGCTTCTCTAATCTCACGCACCTCCTACGAGTCATCAGTCGATGCTTGCGTGTAACGCTTCTCCTTGAGCCACACCGGTTAGAGTCGATGACCACCCCCTTGAGCGCCGAAGAGATGGATCGCGCGTTTCACCGTTGTGTCTTGCTCACTCAGCGAAGGAGCTTTCCAAAAGAGCTAGATTTCTTGACCAGAGGTCGTGAGGTTAAGCAAAAAAGCAAACTAAGGCGTCTTCGCCCATTTCTGGACCCTGCCGGGTTAATTCGCGTGGGCGGGAGACTCAGCGAAGCTCCTCTTTCATACGAACAACGCCACCCCGTTATTCTGCCCAGGAACAGTCACTTGCCTAGTCTCATCATAGATTGGGCTCATCAAACAGTGCTACACGGAGGTTTCACGCTCACCTACTCCCAAGTCATCCAGAGAGCATGGATAATCGGAGGGCGTCCTAGGACACGTGCACACATCCGAAGGTGCGTGACATGTGCTCGAGCCAAGGCAAGAACATCGCAACAATTGATGGGAAATCTTCCCGCAGAGAGAGTCACCCCGAGCCCCCCCTTCCGGCGAACCGGAGTCGATTACGCGGGACCATTCCAAATCAAAACGACCAAGGGGCGCGGCCATCGATCCACTAAGGGGTACATTGCTCTGTTCGTCTGCTTATGCACAAAGGCCGTGCATCTGGAGGTCGTGGGGGATCTTACTACCGCCAGCTTTATCGCTGCCTTTCGGCGGTTAGCCGGAAGGAGGGGAACACCCCGGGAAATCTGGAGTGACAACGCCACGACATTTCGTGGAGCGGACTTAGAACTTCAAGCAATGCTCCGCGCGGCGGAGCTCGAATGGAACGTCGTGGCAGGCACGCTCGCGAATGAGGGGACTAGCTGGAAATTCATACCACCGTCTGCACCTCATTTTGGCGGCCTTTGGGAGGCAGCCATTAAGTCGGCGAAATCACACATCAAACGAGTGATAGGAACTCGGCTTCTGACCTATGAAGAACTCAGCACATTTACAGTTCAAGTCGAAATGTGTATGAATTCGCGTCCTCTAACCCCGATCAACGGAGACGTGGAGGACTTAGACATCGTGACTCCGGGACACCTCTTAATCGGATCAGCACTCACTCCGCTTCCGGAACCTATTCAAGCAGAGGGTAACATGGATCACTTGACGCACTGGCGCCTAGTGCAGACCATGAGAAATCACTTCTGGACGCGATGGGCCAGGGAGTATCTCAACACTCTGCAGCAAAGAGCCAAGTGGACTCGAGCAATGCCCAACCTGCGGGAGGGCGACCTAGTGCTAATAATCGATGCATCATTGCTCAACCGAGGCAGATGGCCTCTGGGAAGAGTTCAACGCGTCTATCCAGGCCACGATGGCCTCGTGCGCACAGCCACCGTTCACACCGCGTTCGGGACCTATGACCGGCCGATCGTGAAGCTCTGTCTCCTACCGGTTCGACCCACCACGCCGAATCCGGAACTCATGGCGGGCGGGGACAGCAACTAATCAGCCTTTCTTACACTCTACCCCCCTTTTCTTTCGTTTAATGTAAAGCGAGGCGGGCGGGATGTTACCTCCAACGCTTCCTCAGAACGACGTGAAGCGCCGGAACTAATATGGTCGACTTGGAAGGGGGAAAACGGTTTCTATAGTCTGGCCCGGGCGGTTTTTGGCACTCGTTCTCCATCCAGCAACAAGCTCGGACGTCGAGACTCTGAGCTGCTTCACCTAATTGATTATCTTTATTTCCTTCATTTATTAGCTCAAAACCCTGATTCTCTTTACTTGTTTAGTTATTAATTCTCAGCTATATTGCCTTCAGTTTATTTCTTTTTCTTATATGCACTACAGCCAATAAACCCTTCTAGCGATCGACACCATCAAACCAGTAAGTACGACCTTCTTAATACCTTGCCTCTTTATCCCAGCCTACCTTCGAAGCGTTAAGTTAGCTATCGCAGCTTCACTTATAAAAAACCAGGTTATAAAAAATCAGTGTACTTACTGTTGTAATACTTATTGGACGGCTGTTCAGTGCACTTTGTAAAGATTATCAGTATTTAAAGCTTAATAGGTCAAATCCAATATTATATGGGATACTCAGAACATTACACACCTCCACAATCAATGCATAGAATATATGAAAAACCGACAACTACTCTACTAATAACCTACTCTATAAAACAAAAGATTATGAAAAAGAAAATTGTACTCACTAGGAGAGTATCGCACCTCCGGGTCATCGATCTTGATCAAACTTATAGGGGTGTTTCCTCGAGCCAAAATATCAAGTACCTGCTGAATAACTCTCAGGAATGGGCCCTCACTCTATCAATTTACTAAAATGTACAATAGAAATCAGCGTAACCTGGGGTTTTCAAATTACCAAGAAATAACCAGTTTTGGTGCTGCGTTTTGAGATTCTACATTGCACTGAATATT
Organism: Tenthredo livida; assembly: GCA_963992785.1. Lineage (NCBI taxonomy): Eukaryota > Metazoa > Arthropoda > Insecta > Hymenoptera > Tenthredinidae > Tenthredo > Tenthredo livida. Next base: position 16,394,264 of record OZ023069.1, on the reverse strand, counting down.
TATACATTGAATACAGTCATTTTTGTACATCAGATTGTTGAAATTCAACATCCCAGCTACAGAAAATCATTTTATTCTGCGCCTTTTGACACATTAATGTGCAGAATCGAGTGATTTTCTATAGCTGGGATGTTGAATTTCAACAATCTGATGTACAAAAATGACTGTATTCAATGTATAAATATTCAGTGCAATGTAGAATCTCAAAACGCAGCACCAAAACTGGTTATTTCTTGTTAATTTGAAAAACCCAGGTTACGCTGATTTCTATTGTACATTTTAGTAGATTGATAGAGTAAGGGCCCATTCCAGAGAGTTATTCAGCAGGTACTCGATATTTTGGCTTAAGGAAACACCCCTATGAGTTTGGTCCAGATCGATGACCCGGAGGTGCGATACTCTCCTAGTCAGTTTCAAGATACTTTAATCCATGGCACAACAGCTTTTCAGTGCATATGTAAAAAAAAAAAAACCTTTTATAATGAATCAATCAAACTCCACATGGAGTGGCTATACATCACAGGGTGTGTCCCTAATTGTTGCTGATAATATAACAAAAGTATGGTTCTATACATAAAAACTACCTTAAAGCGAATAGACTATCAATAAAAATTGCACTCAGTTCTGTAATATTTATCGCCACGGCGATTATATAGTGCACTTTGTATAAGATTAGTATTTTATATCAAAATTAAAATAATTAAAGTCCATACGGAGTGGTTATGTATTGCAGGGTATCTGCACGATTAGTGCAAATAATATGAAAAGGCGCTGGATCGGATATATCTTCAAGCGCCACATAACTCAATTCAGCCTCTGCTTGCATGTATACTACAAACGCTTGCTTGTGAGAGTCGAATTGCACTGTTTGCATGGGTTTGTACGAAAAACAAATATTATTATCTCTGCGAAAAATATGCTGTACATGACCAAAACATGGAAAATCATTCAACACATCAACATACAGAGCACATTGTCTAGCTTTGTATAATTTTTCATCACAGTTTACCCATTTATATACTGAAAAGCCATTAAGATTATCTGGGATTTGGAGATTGTATTGTTGGTCAAGAGGTCCAAGTTCAACAGATATCTTCAAGCCTAAGCCATTTGAAAAAGTGAAAGAAGATCGAAGTTGGTGTTTCATTGCAACAGAATGTGGGATATTTATTCTACTATCTGTACAGTGAATGATTCTCTTATACCCGGCGTGATTTCCTTCAAATCGCATGGTCCAAAAACTACGTAAAGGTCCAAAAATTCTCATGGACCTGGGGTAATGCACCATAAAATGGAACTTTGGTTTCAAATCCTCACCAGAAATATTGAGATACAACGCATGGTGTTCTTTTATAAGAGTTTTCAGAAGCTGATCAGACCCTACTCGATATTCTTGAGCAAAGATGATATCCATTATTTGACATAGAGTCGTATATAAATCCCAAACATGATAATCTTTCTGAATATAATCTCCAACAATGACACCCAGGTTTTTAACGAGACAGCTCATCTCTGCCGCTTTGATATTAATTTTTTTTTTCTGAAGTATCATTTCCCGGGTGATGATAGGTGGCTTATTTCCATTTTCCATATAACCGTGATTGAAACTCTGGATTAGTACATTCAAAGTATCTAATGAGATTATATTTGAAACATAAACCAAATCATTTAGTATTACAATCAAATCATAGTTACATACACCCTCTAGTGTATCGTGCATGATGTCAAAAATGGTGTTATCATTAACATGAAATGACGTTAAAGAGTTCCAAATACAGTTCTCTCTGACTCCAGTAAGTGAATAATTATCGAGCTGAACGTCATCAGCATATTCGTCTTTTCGTCTAAGTAATTCTGGATGCTCTTCTGTCTGACGTAATGTATCTCTTTTGTGACCTTTACACGTTCGACAAAAATAATTTGCAGAACAAGAAGCAAATCCAAGAATTGAATTCAATGCTAAATTATCACCAGTTATTGCTGCTACCGAGAAATAAATGGTATGCACCTCATTGCCTGGCAAAGTGAGATTGATACCAGTATTTTCTAGAAAATTCAACTCATCTATGAGAATTTGAAAAATACTGTTTCCTTTCAAAGCTTTGTCACTATCATGAAAGAGCATTGCTAGAAATATGTTCGCTAGCCTGGATTGATACTGTAAGGGAAAGCAGCGGAGACTCAGGTAGACAGCACCCAATTTATGCACTCCAGCATGCGAACCCAGAGGATTGTTGGATTCAAATTCATCGTAATACAACAATATCGGGATGACAAATTTATTTCCGAACTGCTGTTTTTTTTCTAACCAAAACGGACTTTGCGCTATGTCATATATCATTTGATCATTGAACGGGCGATTGAGAAAAGAGTTCGCCATATCAAAGACACCATCAATTTCAAAAAAATATTTTAAAGATTTTTCGCAGAGGTATAAAGGATGCGGTAACTTCAACTGGGATGATCTCTGTTTGGCCATTGACATTTTTCTCATCATGACGTTGGGCAATAAAATTTTTTTCAGGCATCACAAAAAAACCGGACTCTGTAAATGTTTTAATCCTTTGATACTCAGTTTCGAGATTACGAAAAGGTTCTTTCATGTGGTCTAATAACAATTTATAATTAATGCTTGTATCATTGGTTGGCGTTATTAATGTTTCTAGCAATGCACCAGTATGGATGAACAAATCAGTTGTATTTAAAATTATTTTTTGTATACAGGACCTCGTCAAGTTGTTATTGGAGTATAAGAAATCCATGAATTTAGATGACATTGCATCAAAATGTTGGACAACGTTAACTGGTACTTCTTGTACATTTTCAATTTCATTTTCACCGTCTAAGTCTGAGTTATCATCAGAATGTTCGGCAACATTTTCCTGATTTTGCAATAATTGCTCTTCGCCCTGAATAATATTCTCGGGATTCCTGTTATGAGCGATAGGCGCTACGGGCACATTTGCGTGTTTCGCTCGTAAATGACGTTTAAAAGAAAATAGAAGTTGAAAGGTTCTACAGCAGCCATCTTTCGCACACGTAAAAAATCGTATATCTGAATGGTCTAGGCTAGTATGCAACATTAATGCAGTTGCATCTCTGCATCTTACATCACAATGGTAGCAGGGGAAATGCAAAGTTATGGGGTATAATGCAAGCAGAGGCTAAGAGAGCAGTAAATATAAAGAGACTTTTGGCGTAGACTCACAGTGGTTGTTGAGGAATTACAGTTCACTCATTAAGGCATGTACTTGACAGGGAATAATATTGTCGTACTCAGTTGATATGTCGTAGAAGTACTTTTGGATGAATATCCAAACGTTATTGGATTCAGCTGGATAGTTCAGATTCAAAACTTGATAGAGCTTGAAACAAATATCTACGGCGGATACTTCATCTTTAACCTTGTACAAGGTGTCATCGACTTGAACATAGAAAGTTTTGATAGAGTTTGAAGGCCCTTGTACTATTACGCATGGTTGAACAGTGCATCCACGATTTGACAAATATTTTTGTTTCTTGGCCTGTAGGGTTTTTATTTCAGCTGGCAACTGCAAGAGTTAATATTCATTCTGAATAAATGTAAATTACTGGTACAGACAATGTAAAGAGCTGAAGCAGCCACGGCTTCTGTACACAAGATGTACAGGGTATTTTTTTTTAATCGCCCCAGGCTGATATCTCCGAAACCAAGCAAGATACGGGAGTACACCTCACATCAAACTTATAGGATATCGAGGGGGAAAGGATATGGTGCAATCACATCTTTTATAGGTGGAGGCGCTGAGCTGCGGTGAAGGTCAACTTGGTTTTTTTGAAATGGAATGGTATACTTTTTTTCACAGAATCTGGAAGAGCAGTAGATTCTGCATTACAAACACCTGAACAGATATTTCTTCAACGTTGATCGTTTATGAGATAAGAGCTGGAAAAGTTGGGTCAAAAGAGGAAGTTCAAATTAGCTGAATAGTGTTTTCAAGTTTACTCGAAAGTGTCTGAGATACTTTTCTACTTGGAGTTGTTAAGATTAGGTATCACGGTCAAATAAGTGGAGATCAATAAATTTGATCAATAATGTTATGATCGTTACTGTCATTTCTGGGTTCAATCAGTTTGCACCAACTTGTGATTTTCAATTTTCATAAAAAAGCATCTAAGACACTTTCGAGAAAACTTGAGAACAGTATTCAGGTAATTTGACTTCCTCTTTAGACTCAACTTGCCCAGCTCTTATCTAATAAACCATCAACTTTGAAGAAATATCTGTTCAGGTGTTTTTAATGCAGAATCTACTGCTCTTCCAGATTCTGTGAAAAAAAGTATACCAGTCCATATAAAAAAAACCAAGTTGACCTTCACCGCAGCTCAGCGCCTCCACCTACAAAAGATATGATTGCACCATATCCTTTCCCCCTCAATATCCTATAAGTTTGATCTGAGGTGTTTTCCCGTATCTTACTTGGTTTCGGAGATGTCAGCCTGAGGCGATTAAAAAAAATCACCCTGTAGATTGAGAAAACAAAAATTACCTCAACTTTGAGAATAAATGAATTCTGGGATTCTGCGATTGTTGGCTTCCACAAAGCCTTGCCTTTCACTCGAATCAAGGTTTGTGGTAATATTGCAGGCAAGAGGTACAACAATATTGCATCCTTGGTATCTATACAACATCAAAAATCACGAAATAAATGATACTGATACTCTGATATTTGCATTCAGGATTATATTGGTACCTTCAGACAAATTGGATGACGGATCGGTAACGAGATTCAGCAGGCGCTTATCCTTTAGTCTGTTAATCAACAAGTCTTGAATTTTTCCTCTGTTTAACAGCCAACCAGAAAGGAATGAAAGTTCTTTAGAGGCATACAGGGTTTTGAAATCAATGTTCATCTGCAATCAAATACTAATGTTATAGTTCCTAAATAGTCGTACGGAATTCATCAGGTCTATTATTACATACGAGAGTATAGCCCAACGGATTTTTGTAGCCTGGCCATTCTTTAAAGATTCTAGACACATTAACTTCAGCCCCTAGACTGCGGATTTGGTGTGTTCTGAGAAGGGATGTACTTTCCCATAACTGAATTACTTTTGTCCATGGTTCAGTATAATGTGTCAACCAAATTTTCGCATTGATGAAATCATCATCCGGCACGACTAAAAGTATTCCAGATCTCATTACATAAAATTCTAAAATTAGAAGATCTCTCGTGGAATTGATATGAAAAAATTATCTTCATTGATGGAGAAAAATTAATAAAATGAAAAAATCATGCTGCCAGTTAAGATTTTCAATCAAGTGATTGGAATGTGTAAAATCATTTATAGAAAAAATGGAGTAATTATTTTAAAAAATTGTGGTATGAAGTGACGGTTCATTGCTTGCAACTATCTTTATCTGAAATGGCAGAAGTAGATGCGGAAGGGTTTAGTGTTGATTTTTGTAGGAGACCACTTTCCCTCATAGCCTGTCGAACATTTCTGTATTTATAAGGCAGTTTTCCTTTTGAAACTCTCTGGCGTTTGTTTTCATAGTAGGGTGGTATGTAATACGTATCCTACAAATAAGAACACAAAACTGCATGTAATTTGACATCAATATCCCCATGGCCAAATGACAAAGTTCTTTTCAGTAACATAGAGGCGCAGCCAAAACTTTGTTACTTTATTATGTTATTGGTTCTGAAACTGATTTGGTTGTTGGGATAACAATACTGACCAAATTTTCAGTAGGGAATAGTGCCACAATTGTCGAAGCTGCTAATTTGAATTGAACGTTTTTTATATCGCCATGGCTACCCATCAACTTATGCACAATTACAGCTGCCAACTTATCTTGAGCAGTTTTATTGAGTTTATGGTCTCTACGGAAGATGCTCAATACTTGTTGTCCATCGGGGTGAGAAACCAAAACCGTCTCTGAATCCTACATACGTGATTGATATAAAATGTATATAAATATATGATGAATCTATACAAAATTTATTGCACTTCTCTATGTGGCTTTGTAAAAATAATAATTACCGAAGCAGTTGTAATGCAACTTCCTTCCCTTGGTGAGCTTGTAACTCTGAATTCCCTATCATTCTGTTCTTTGGGAGTGGAAACTTCTCCAGAGTCCTAGTCATAATATTCATATCAATAAATGGTATATCAAAAATCTTATAAAACTTCGATTTTGTGTATAGAACTCATAATCACCAGAGACGTTACGATAAGTCCTTTTTTCTTTGGTGAACTTGTTTTTTTTGAATCTTTAATCTTTTGGTCATCAAAAGTCGAAGTCTGTGGCAAATCCTAACAATATAATTCATAATATTAATACATGGTATGCGAAGGATGGCATCAAACTTCAATGTCGCAAAAGTAAACTTATAGAATTGATAATTACCAACGAAACAATCTGGGAAATGACGATAGGACTCGTCTCCTTTGGTGAAGTGATATTTACAATTTCTGTCTCTTTCCTGATCGTTGCGGTTGATTCGTTTTCCAGATTCTAATAGAATCATTTATGAGATTAATGCATATGTCGAAAAATGCATGAAACGTTAATATTTTATCAGACAGCAAATAAAAATGACAATTACCAGAACTACAGTAGTCTGATCTTCTTTCTTTTGTCTTTTTGGTTCAGGCAGATTATCATCCTGATGATTCACGGTACAGAGAGAAAAGTTCTCTTTATTATCAAATATGATCTCCTGATCAGTATTTACCTCATCGAGATAGAGTCTAAAACTGCTATCTGTGCTTAGAGTAGATGCCTGTGAAGTCGTGCGGTCCAAGGGATTGCACAATTTTAAACTATCAACAACCTATAATGCAGAGATGCAGAAGGTACAACAAATAATAAGAGATATAAGTATATTCCAAATTGATCAGTACATATAAAATATATAAATTTGGAAATATATTAAACTGTGCCAGAGGGGCTATAGTCAGTTCAATATCATGGTAGATTTATTTTTCCAATAGCAATTTAAGGGGGCATTTGGTAGAACTTCGATGAAAATGATTTTTTCGTTTTTAAAATTACTAAAAAAGATGCAATAAAAAATGTATTCCTATAATATTAAAATTGTGATAGTATGTGAACTGCAAAGAAATGAATTTAATCCCCTGCGATGAAGGAATTTTTGGCAGCATATAGGACATCTTCTGGGTAAGTTTCCTCATGTATTTATACTTTCATTATAGGCCATTGGAATTTTCTTGAATACACATCGATGGCTCCTATCGAAACAAGCGTAACTCAGCAGTGCAGGAAAGAAAAGCGTATATCGGAGAAGCAGTGAAGAAAGGCGTATGTCCCCCATGACACCCTATGACAAATGCCTTTCTTAACTGTTTCGCCGAGTTACGCTTTTCTTTCCTGCACTGCTGAGTTACGCTTTTTTCGATAGGAGCCATCGACATGCAATCATAATCAGAAGCTTGCGAAAAGGAATTTTTATTTGATTTCTGCTTATAGTTTAAGAAATGAAACAATCGTTTTCATCAAAATTTCAACCAAGTCCCCCCGTAATAGTGATTATCCACGCAAAAATTCTTCAGGCACATATTGATCGTGGAAAAATAGCCTTTATTATACTTCATAATAGTAATCTATTGAAAAATGATCACTTTTAGTGTTATCAAGCCAATGCCTTCTATCAATAATATTTTATATTGACATTTTTTTTCTCACTTGTGTATAAGTTTCTTGAAACGTCGATAGTGCCCGCATAAACCTGACTCTATGACCGATTGGTGGAATTAATGTTCCGATCAGGTCATGGCTTAGCTCTACTGCGATGTCAATGTCAATGAAATTTTCGATAATGGGTATGTAAGAAATAATTTTATAGTCGATGATGGATCCTTGGTATAAATGTACAGACGATAATTATTACACGTTATATACACCTAAAATGCATGTAAATTACTGTATAATATCAAATAAATGGTATTCAATTATTTTTCGCTGTGGCTATTTGCAAGGTAGAGTGACTCTGATAGAGTCACGCAAAAATTTTGTACTGCTTTTTTTGGACTGCTGAACCACCGGGTGAGTGGCTCGCATGGATCACGCCGCTTCGCGTCGTGACTCAGGCTCACAATTAAGGAAAATCATCCCTCTCGCCCCCATACCACCTAGTGGGCGGATTCTCGGACGGAATTCATACATTTTTCTTGTAAGGGCCCCAGTCTGGTTTTATATTATGAAAAAAAAATTAATAATTCGGTCACTCCAATTCTCCTAAAATTTTTGCGTGACTCTTGCGTGACTCTATCAGAGTCACTCTACCTTGCGAATAGCCACAACGATTATTTTTTGATAGCAATAGTTTCTGTATTTCCCTATAAGCTTATTAAGATATTTGTTGGATGATGAGATTAAATCTGACAGCTCATATTTGTTTTCCTAAAATTTGATTCATTCCTATTATCATGAAAACGTTTCAAATCGTATCACAGACATGTGGCTGGCTCGAACTTGCTCAGAGACCACGTGCAGTTCATGCTACCGCGGAAAAAGAACCAAGTGGATAACCTCACTGAAGGGCTAAACTTTCATACGTAAATACATACATTTGATGTAATACTTACGTGCGAAGACTGTAATATATTGCTCCAGATTCGCGCTGGTCAACAGATTTTTTAGGTTTGGATCCATTGTAGCGACGCCGGATAAGTGAGAACTTCACAACACGTTCGCACACGCTACGGCTACACAAGCTGCGAATGAAAAATGGCGAATGGCAACGCGTACTCGCAACGGCCATTTCAGCAGGTGGCGCTAATGAGCTGCGCACATGCATTTACTCGGTTCAAATAAATATAACTATTTGAATCAAATAAAGGGTTCTATAGCATTTTTCAATATGCTATTCACAAATAAACGTTTATTTCATCACAGTAGCTACTATGTCTCTTGAGACTCAAGTATATTCGTATATTCAAATGAAATATACGATTACGTCTACTTTTCTTAGAATCAACCATAATTTTCTTTGCGTCAAATATGTTAATTTCGAATGTGTCAATTTCTTTGAATGAAAGTTACGCATTTTTCTGGGTGTATGGGTGGGAATATGCAGGTATGAAGAGACCCGGACGGTCGGACGCAGTTCTTGCTGTCGCAAATAGAGCAAACCACCCCTTAGTTCCTTTTATTTCTCCTGAACGCTGCCCCTACCATTGCACTTCCGAGTAAGGACGAGTGACCGTTTTCAGGTAGACCGAGGGGACCTACGGCCGTAATAATTGACACTTAGAGCCAGGCTGGCTCTGAGAGCCCGGCGGTGCCGGGCCCTGACCTAGAGTATGATTTTATCTCTGTTATGAGATAGATGGGTGTAAACCGCGATTAGCAATCGCTCTACTCAGATTTGAATATAACCGTTACTTAACGTATGGTATCTTTCTCTAAGAGAAAGATAAGTGGTCATCGCGATCTCAGTAGTACCTTGCTCATTAAATAATCATTATATAATCAATTCCTTAGGAATTCCGAAGCATAATTGCACCCCAACCCACGTGAGAATTTGAGATATGTCACAAAGTGGTATATATAGTGTGTGTATGGAAATCACATGTGCAACGGAAGACAAGTTGAATATAAATCAGTGACTAACTCCAAATCACCGAATCAGAATTATTCAATCCTTGGATCTCCCAATTCTTCCTCGGAAGTAACCAGAGAACATCGAGAACATCGTCCGGTGACGTAGATGATTAGAACAGATTGTTAGAGATTTATTATAACAGAACTAAGTACGCCTCAGCGTCAGAACTAAATAGGTATGAGGGCCTACGTGCTGAACCTCACCCTGAGAGTCTCAAAACCAGCTTCCCTGGCAGAATAGAACGAGTACTCTGATACTCAGGAAGATAATTTTCCTAGTTTATCAAATTGGGTGGCGCCCAAAACGCGCAAGGCCATCGGCTAGGAAAATTATCTTTCTGAGTATCAGAGTACTCGTTCTATTCTGCCAGGGAAGCTGGTCTTGAGACTCTCAGGGTGAGGTTCAGCACGTAGGCCCTCGTACCTATTTAGTTCTGACGCTAAGGCGTTCTTAGTTCTGTTATAATAAATCTTCAACAAAATGTTCTAATTATCTACGTCACCGGACGATGTTCTCGATTGTTAAGGAATGGTGCAGTGGACAGGTTTTACGAATGAGGCGAAAAGAAAGTTTATTATAGAAATGCTTACTTTATTTGATCTCACGTTTGCTTACACAATAGACTAGATGAATTATTGTACTGTACTGACCTCATCGGTCACGACGCTATATATATATATAGTCACCGGCACGCGCCGGTTGCTTCTATTACAGCCTATGCTAATCACCGTTAGATGGGAGGGCTTGTCCCTATCTACATATTAAATACGCAAGACTACTAGATTCTAACACTCCCTCCGTCTCAGTGTTTCATAGGTTTATTAGTAATTTTGAGATTAGCAAGTATCATATTAAATCGGTCCTTCGCCAGACCTTTTGTAAATACATCTGCTAGCTGAGAATCTGTTGGAACATATTTTATCGTTACTTCGTTAGACTTGACTTTCTCTCTTATATAGTGGTATCTAAGGTCGATATGTTTGGTACGTTTATGGAATTCTGGGTTCTTTGCCAAGCGTATGGCGCTCTGATTATCTACGTTTAGTTCGATAACACTATTGTTGCAAAAACCAAGATCATTCAATAAACCTTTCAACCATATCGCTTCTTTGCAAGCGGAAGTAGCCGCAACATATTCTGATTCAGTCGTGCTCAGGGTTACTAACCCTTGTCTTTGAGCTGACCAAGTAACTGGTCCTCCTGCGAGTACAAAAACAAATCATGTGGTAGACCTTCTGGTCGATAAGTCACTGGCGAAGTCGGCATCAGAGTAGCCTACGAGTCGCAGCTCGCTTTCTTCGCCACTGTAAACTATTCCTACATTAACTGTACCTTTCAAGTATCGCATTATACGTTTCACTGCCTGCCAGTGGCTTTCGTTGTAATTGCTTAGAAATCTGCTCACACAGTTAACTGCGAACGCGATGTCCGGTCTCGAGACAATTGCCAGGAACATCAACGATCCTACAGCCTCTCTATAGGGCACGTTACATTTTACAACATTGTTTTCGTTAACAGGCTGCAGTGGTGCATGTGGATCTGCAGGTGTAGCGACTGGCTTGGCATCAGTCATACCAAATCTGTATAAGACGCGCTCAATGTAGCTTTCTTGATTTAGAAATATCTGTCTCTTGCCCCGATCGCGACTGATTTGCAGACCCACAAACATTTCTGCATTATCTAAAGTAATATCAAATGACGCTCTCAGCGCGCTTACAACTTTGGTGATAGTACTGTTTGATTTAGCTGCGATTAACCCATCGTCGACATAAAGGGCAAGATATACATCTTCATTATTGATTCTACCATGAAAGATACATTTATCGGCGTTGCTTTCCTTAAGGCTAAAGCTATTTAGAAATGATACAAACTCATGGTTCCAACACCTAGATGCTTGCTTAAGGCCGTATAGGGCCTTTTCAAGCTTGCACACCACTTGTTCACTCACATTCTTAATATTAAGACCTTCAGGTACTTTCATGAGCACACTTTCACTCAACTTCCCGTACAGAAACGCAGTCTTAACATCAAATTGGATCAACTCAAAGTCTCTAGACGCAACCATTGCTAAAAACACACGCAAAGAGTCAAATCTTATCACTGGCGAAAATGTTTCCGAATAGTCTCTGCCTTGTTTTTGCAGAAATCCTCTAGCCACAAGTCTTGCCTTGTGGCGTCGTATTCCGCCAGTTGGTGTGCGAGCGATTCGGAATACCCACTTTGAGTCAATCGCTTTTTGATTCGTTTGCATCGGGATGAGCTTCCATGTTCCATTCCTTCTGTGCGCAGCTAGCTCGTCTTTTATGGCTACAAGCCACTTGTCTGCGTCTGGTCCAGATATGGCTTCTCTGTAAGTGGTTGGCTCATTGTACTCAACATAATTGACTTCATACCTGACAGGTCGCTTGATTGCATCACGATCACGCAGTTGGTGAGGAGCTTGATCTGGTGGTTGACCCGGGTCCTCATCAGGGGATTCGTATTCGTCGTCTGATGGCTCGTTAGATTCTACTCCTTCCGGGACAGCTTCGGCTTCCTGCTCCTCATTTTCCTCTTCAGCAGCTACGTCGTCTTCTATGGCGGCCCTATGCAGCTGATCTGGCAATCGGATGCTTGCTTCCGTGAGTGTCTTAGGTTTATGATTGTTTATTTCATTAAATGTCACATCCCTGGAGATTGACACTTGTTTAGTCTGAGTGTCATATAGGCGGTAATTTGCGGACTCACCCTGGTACCCCACAAGTATCAATTTCTTTGCCTTTGGCTCAAGCTTGCTTCTTAGCTGTTTCGGCACGTGAGAGTATGCATCAGATCCAAAAATGCGTACATGTGCGAGACTGGGTTTCCTTCCAGTCCATTTCTCATATGGAGTGGAACCTGGAGTTTGCTGCGTTGTAGTCCGATTCAGAGTGTAGACGGCTGTATTTACAGCCTCAGCCCACAGGGTTTTGGGAAGTTTTGAAGCGAGCAGCATAGAACGAGCACTCTCCACGATGGTTCGATTGTCGCGTTCAACTTTCCCATTTTGTTGGGGTGTGTACGGCGCTGTATTTTCCATTCGAATGCCACGCGCGGAAATATATCTCTTCATTTCATTGCTCAGATACTCCCTCCCATTATCTGCTTTCAGAACCTTCATAGTGTGACCGAATTGATTCGCGATCATGCGCTCGAATTCTTCAAACCGCTCAAAAACATCCGATTTATGCTTTAGAAAATACACTGTACGAAAACCGGAAACTTCATCTTTGAAGGCTAAAAAGTATCTCGCGCCCCCAAGAGAATCTGTCGACATCGGCCCACACACGTCACTATGGAAGAACTCCGCGACTTTCCACACTGTATCGGACTCGCGCTTCGCGAACGGCAACCGATGCGATTTTCCGAACTGGCACGACTCACAGAAAAACTCACTTTTGTCTTTGAGGTTAAGTCCACGAACACAGCCTGTATCTGCCATTTGACATAGCGATCGATGGCTCACGTGGCCCATGCGCTCGTGCCATGTTTTCAAATCTGCGACTGACACGTTGGCTTCACTTTGTTTCATAACCCGAAAAAACATGCGAAAAATATCGTTTTCTTGCTTTGTGCCCTGTGCAATTATCCCGTTGTTTGATAGGATAATCACTCGTTGTCCTTTAAGGGGGTATATACACCTTTAAATGGGTTGAATTTCTGAAAAACAATTTTTCTTTTTTTTTCAACTTGAAGACTCTGATAAAATTGAAAAAAATCATCATGTTTGGGGAGGGTTTGACCTTCATTATCCATATCTTACATCATGTATTACTTCCAGTCTAATAGTGGCTGCGCTGAAGACAGGAAAATACAAAATCACTCGGTTGCCGTAAAGAATCAGACCCAGCGTTGGACCAATCTTGGAATTGTTGGTTCTCAATTGTTCATAAGACATGCCTCTATCAGATGAACATAGAACTTTTTGATATTGCAAGAATTACTTGAGTTATTGAATTTTTTCGATTTTTTTTCTGAATTTGAAAAAAAATTTTGCTTATTTTTCTAATATTTCAACTAAGAATGGGTTTATCAAAAAGTTCTATGTTCATCTGATAGAGGTTTCGATTCTACAAATTTGAAGACCACAAACACCAGAATCGGTCCAGCGATGCTCCTGATTCTTTACGACAACCGTTCAAAATATTCATTCTCCAGAAATTAACTTTCAAACTTTTTTATCAAAATTTTTTTTTTATTTCATACTTTTCCAAGAGAAGAAAATGTAGTTACAGGAAATTAAGTTTTAAGATTTTGCTTATGACTAATATGCTGGATCCGCAGCTGCTCTCGTATCGATGAGTTATGAGTCGAGTCGAGTCTAGACACATGTGCCAGGGGGAGGTTCGTAGTGAGTTTTGACCTGTTCTGTACAACAACAGTGCCCGTTAGGTGTCCGGTGAGGCTGTTAAAAAAATAATTAATTGCTTCAGAAAAAATCTGATCAAAATTTTTCAACATAAAAATTCTCTAAAATTTTTGATCTTAAATATTTTTGAGATTCAGAAGATGCTAGCACAATTTTTGTCAATACTACGAAAATTCTTTCATCTTTCATCAATCATACCTTTTTTCTTATAATATTTATCAAACTCTTGCAATTGATATATGTATTGTAGAAATACTCATCTTTTTAGAAATCCAAATGTGTAATTTCCTGGCATCGATTTCAAACGCACTTTTTGATGGATCATCTTCTTTCGATTCCGAAGTCTCATGTCAGATATATAAACACTGTGTTTATTCGATAATGGAAATTACCAGTAGTTTGAATTCGTAATGAAAGCACGATAATATTTACAAACAAGTGGACACCTAACCTCGAAAAAATGTAGATCGCAGCCATGTGACTTGTCAATGATCACAATTCAAAAGAATATTGAAAATTAAATATGTGTAAGAATGATAATTACGAAGAATTAAAAGATCACAGAATCAAATTCAAAACCGAAATATATCAAAACGTCATCAAATTAAGCAGTGATGTAAGTGGTGTTGGCAGTGTTGTACAATACTTATGGCACCAATCTGAGGGTTCGCGCGCCGCGCCGCGTCGCTTTTTCGCAATCTGGCACTGTCATGGCTGTAACTTTTCAAATCCTCTAGATATTTTGACACCGATTTATTTGCAGGTAGAGTAGGTCACTAGCATTCCAAATAAATTATAAAAAAAAAAACGATTTTTTGAAAATTCAAAGGTGTAGATACCCCCTTAAACCGCACTTCATAGTCTTTATTCGTGCAAACTCCTACCGAGAACAGGTTCTTACGAAGGGATGGAACGTAGAGCACGTTTTCGATAACACCGGTTTCCCAAACGTTGTTTACCAGTTTTTCGATCAATACTTTGCCTGTTCCCATGGCAACGCACACGCCATTGTCGCCTAGCGACACCGTTTCCCCACTGCTCGGTTGATACTCCACTAACCAGTCTTTACGGAAGGTTATGTGCCTCGAGGCACCACTGTCGGTCAACCAGACATCTTCTACACTTTGACTCAGAAGGTAATTGACATGCTCTGTCATTACGGCGCCACCTGTCTTGAGCTCACTGTGTTCACCAGAGGTTCGTGCTTCCGCGCATGCGGCGACGAATGCGCATGTGTTCGAGCCGCTGCCTCTGTCTTCGTCACTCTGTCCAGGCTGTCCGTCACGCTTCCACTTTCTGCAATGTTTTTTTAAATGCCCTTTTTTCTTGCAATACTGACATTCTTTTGCAGCGTAATTGTTGGATCGAGCCTTTTTCTTTTGTGAGGATCCGGCTTGTTTCTTCACATCGTTGATCGTCATGGCGGCTAAGGCACTGGTAGTTTCATCGTCTCGCGCTAATCTGCTTTCTTCCTTTATGAGACGTTCTTGAAGCTTCTGGATTGTCTGCGAGGCCGGCTCTACGCTGTCCCACGCTGTTGCGAGAGCTCCGAATTTAGGAGGAAGGCTCCCCAACACCTTCGCCATTATTGCCGTATCAGATACAGGCTCGCCAACGTCTGCGAGCTGTCTCGCCATGTTTTGCACCCTCGCGACATGTTGGATTGTTGAGTCATTCGCGGCCATTTTGTATTCATGAAATCTTTGCAATAGAATCAATTTATTTGACTCCGAAGTTCTCTCATGAATACTGGATAATTTTATCCACATCTGATGAGACGTTTCACAGGTAATTAGGTACTCCAGCTGGGAGTATTCCATAGCCGACGACATCAGGAATCGAGCTTTTGCATCGTCTTTAATCCAGGCACGTGTTTCTGCCGTTACAGGACCCTCAGGCTTAACGCGTGCACCTGTTACTATGTCGCGAATTCCATGTGCGTCTAGCACTGAAATTAACTGGAACTTCCAAATCTGGTAATTCGACCCGTCGAATTTCTTCAAGTTTCTTGTGGATAAGTCTTCGGACATTTTTCTTCACGACGAAACTCGGATACGCGAGAAATTAACTTCGGTATGACACACGTGGCGTACCGGCCTTTTCGATCACTCGCACTCTTTCACGCCTTGAATTAACGAGAAGTTTAAACCTGATTTATTTATTTTTTTTTTTTCGATCACTGGGCCCATAACCTGTTGAGGAATGGTGCAGTGGACAGGTTTTACGAATGAGGCGAAAAGAAAGTTTATTATAGAAATGCTTACTTTATTTGATCTCACGTTTGCTTACACAATAGACTAGATGAATTATTGTACTGTACTGACCTCATCGGTCACGACGCTATATATATATATAGTCACCGGCACGCGCCGGTTGCTTCTATTACAGCCTATGCTAATCACCGTTAGATGGGAGGGCTTGTCCCTATCTACATATTAAATACGCAAGACTACTAGATTCTAACATCGATGTTCTCTGGTTACTTCCGAGGAAGAATTGGGAGATCCAAGGATTAAATAATTCTGACTCGGTGATTTGGAGTTAGTAACTGATTCATATTTAACTTGTCTTTCGTTGCACATGTGATTTCCACACACACTCTATATACCACTTTGTGACATATCTCAAATTCTCACGTGGGTTGGGGTGCAATTATGCTTCTGAATTCCTAAGGAATTGATTAAATAATAATTATTTAATGACCAAGGTAATACTGAGATCGCGATGATCACTCATCTTTCTCTTAGAGAAAGATACTATACGTTAAGCAACGGTTACATTTAAATCTGAGTAGAGCGATTGCTAATCGCGGTTTACACCCATCTATCTCATAACAGAGATAAAATCATACTCTGGGTAACTATTATGTATATATTCTGAGCAGGACGATTATCAGTCGCGGTAAACACCCATCTGTCTTACCAGAGAATCAGAGCCCTACTAACGAATTCTGCGGAATTCGTATCAAACGTAGCGATGAGTGAGAATCGATAATCTCAATTATGATATAAGGGATGGTGTTACCTGTATGATTAGGAAAGTATGTAGCGAATGTGGACTAAGGAGTCGAAACTCGTGTAGCCGCACGGCAGTAGTTTGAATAATGGAGAAATGTGTGGACACATTGTCACAAAACTTTCCCAAATACTACCCGGCATTTGCCTCAATTCTCAAGGGAAAACCACGAAAAACCTTAAAAAGATAGCTGGGCTTAAAAATTATCAAAGTGTATAGTTTAGTATTAAAAGTGTTCTTCGTTCTTGATAAAGATGGGCCAAAGGAATATAGTAGGTCTCCTGGAGTGACGGGAAAGGTTCTGGAAAACAGGAAAGCGAGGCCGCATTTGCCTCGATTCACAAGGGAAAACCACGAAAAACCTTAAAAAGATAGCTGAGCTTAAAAATGATCAAAGTGGATAGTTTAGTATAAGAAGTGTTCTTCGTTCTTGATAAAGATGGGCCAGAGGAATATAGTAGGTCTCCCGGAGGGACGGGAATGGTTCTGAAAAACAGGAAAGCGAGGCGGTTGGGGAGCGTCGTCACGGTAATTCCAGGTGGAGATGGGACCATAACGCTCGAACTCGGGCCTGTTCAAAAATTAAGAATAAACGACCTTAACGGGGGAACAAATATGAGTTCATTTTGAAATAATGAGGTCTTAGGAAAATACAACTACCGTGAAGTTTTGAGGAAGCGGAACGATGGGCGTGCTATAGTTCGACCAACACACGCTCGCGTTGCGTACGTGAGCTGCCAGTGACTGCGAGTAGAAGCCCACGTACGCAACGCGAGCGTGTGTTGGTCGAACTATAGCACGCCCATCGTTCCGCTTCCTTAAAACTTCACGGTATATACCTGAATTGATTACTCAAATCAATCAGGTAAAGAATTAGAGAACTTCAAGAGTGGAAGAACTAATTTAGAACAGTAAATCAAACGGTCTCATCTGATGGAAGGGGGAGCATGAAGACATCTACCGTTGAATCATCCGGGGATCGTCGGAAGGGTTTATTCATGGCTTCGTATCACTAATTTTGGATAGGTCTTGAACCTGTAGACTTATAAAAGGGTTGTTATATCCTAACAATCAAACAAATTGTCCCTAAATTCGGATCTCGCCGTCTCAAACTCTCCGCGCCAAAGAAAACCATAGAGTAGAACTAATAATCGATGATCGATCTTCACCGCTGCGTTCAGAGGACTAGCCTATCGATCTATCGGACTCATAACCTCACAAAATTTGTAAAAAATCTCGTCGGCCGTTCCCTCAGCGTCAAGGACTAAAACTGGGGCAGGTGGAATTAAGAATTTCCGATCTACTAGCCAGTCTTCATGGACTTGATGAAGTACTACGAGATAATCTAAAGGAATCTGGTCTTTCTCGTCCCGAGCACGCTAAAGGACGCGGGAATGAGACTTTTCGGGTGATCACCTCAAATACACCACCAAATCTACGGCAAAAGCTGGGGAATTTTTTGTGAACAATTAGACATTCTTAGTTAGAAGGTAAGACTCCATCTCTCCGAAACCTCCGAGTCTCCTTCGAGCCTCGACAAAACAATCACAACTATGCATGCCATGATGATAAATACATTGAAACTTTCTTTTTCTAAGCCTTTCCACCAATATTATTACAAAATTTATAAAGATGCGAGCTTGTAGAAGACTTCAACATGACACCCATAAATATACATATCTCTCTCTATATATAAATAAAATCTTGTGAAGACGAAAAGTCTGTCCCGAAGACGAAAAGTTCTACAACAATACTTCAATTGCACGGCACCCGCGAATTGTGCTCGGTTCACGTTCACATTTTCTTCGATTACTTTGACGTTTGAATCCCTTCAATCACTTTGACGTTTAAAACCGTTTAATTTTGATTAGTGATAAATACGACGAGCGAGAGGAGGAAATGGAGACAAAAATTGTAAAGATGACTCCGGATGGAAACTGTCTTTTTCGGGCGATTTCGTATTGTTTATTCAAGAGCCAGGAGAAGCACGATCAGGTAAGAAATACTATCGTTGATTATGTGAAACGTAATTGGAACGAATTTGAAAATGATGTACTCGAGGACGAGTCTTACGGTTTGCCAATTTTTGGAAAAGATGATTATACATCACATAGGTTGACAGATGGAATTTGCGGTGGGTCAATCGAATTACGCGCGGCTGCTCAAATATATAAAATATGTTTGTCCGTATACTGTCCGCAATGTGCAGTACTTCATGATTTTGGTTCAGCAAATAGCAATAAATTCACACTGATTTTCACCGGAAACGGAGACCGCGGTCACTATAACGTTTTAGAAGCGGTAGACCAGTTGCAACTAGGACAGCCAATTTCTGGGCTTACAGCAGCAGAAAAAAGATTAGCAAACACCGTGAAGCAGCGCGAATATCGTGCGCGCAAACGCGAGAAACAGGTGGAACAGTAAGAAATAGGACGGCCAATTTCTAGGCTTACAGCAGCAGAAAAAAGATTAGCAAACACCATAAAGCAGCAAGAATATCGTGCGCGGAAAAGGGCTTCTGAAAATTCGGTGAAGCTTGATAATTCTAATACCGGTGGGTTCGATAATGAACCAGTAAAGACACGCGTAGGGAACCCCAGTTATCAATGTGTTAGTATGTAGTGTAAGCAAGTCGCTGCGACAGGTGAAAACGTGGTGAATGATGTCGATCAACAGGGCTGCGTGGATGAAGTCAGCGAAGAATCACCATTTGCAACAAACAAGGAAAATGTTGACGAGTAGAGAAAACGAAATGTAGCTTCAATGAATGAAGAACAACAGTGTCGTCAGCAGCAAAAGCGATCGAGAAGAAGTTAGAACAGGGAAAAGTTATACACCGGCGACATATCAACCGAAATGTACGCAAAAGTAGAGAATCTAGACATTGGGAATATGACAGTAGTTTGCCCATACTGCAATGCAGTGTCATTTGTGAATGAGCCAGGACGAGCCTCACATAATTGTTGCCATGGAGGAAAGGTAATTCTGCCGCCAGTAACGGAATATCCAAAGGAAATAGAAAGTTTAATCGAAGGGAATGATGAAACATCGCGACATTTCAGACATAACATAAGGTCTTACAATGATGCGTTTGCATTTGCATCATTTAATTGCACGCTGTCAGAGGTATCCAACCGGGGTCCTTACGTCATGAAAATTATCGGGGACGTAGGGTGCATGGTATCTACGAGTGTAGAAAATTCAGACAATAAATGTGCGCGTTATAGGCAAATTTATATAATATAATATATTATATATTGGGGTGGTAAAAAAAAAAATAGTATTAGAAGATCCCACCTTTTAGGAATGATCAGCCGCATGATCAATGAACGGAATCCTTATGCCTCAAATTTCAAAACCATACACGACCGTTACAACGAGGGAGAAAGCCAAGTGGTGCTCAATTTTATCTCTTTGAACACAGACGATAGGCGGAGATACAACGAGCCGACGTGTGGAGGAATAGCAGCGATTATAGTGTCACGAGATGGGGAAATTTCGGAAAAAATTGATGTGAAAGTATATCCAAAGCAAGAAAATGCGGTAGGTTTTGTACCAAAATCATCACATCATGTAGATCCGATGACATTTCCAGTGCTGTTCCCTGACGGTGACCTAGGGTGGAGTTACAATTTGAAACAATCTGGCACCAACGAAACCATATCACCTTTACAATATTATGGTCATCGGCTGGCTTTACGTCCTAGCGAAACGAAAAACAGATTAATACACAGCGAAAGGCTAAGCCAACACTACATTATCCATGCCTATTTGACGATTGGATCTCAGCGACTGTTCTTTCTACGGAATGATCAAAAAGAACTTAAAGTAGAATGTTACCAAGGTATGACGGATCATATTGTGGACAGTGCAGCGAATACATCAGATCAAGTACGACTTGGAAATATGATGGTATTGCCTTCAACTTTTGCTGGCGGTATGTGGTACATGCAGCAGCAATATGAAGACGCCATGGCAATGGCCAGAAAAGTTGGAAGACCTGATTCATTCATCACTGTAACATGCAATCCTAAGTGGCTTGAAATACGCAGGGCACTGCAGGATTTACCATCCGGTACAACAGCAAACGATATTCCACTTATAGTTTGCCGTGTGTTTAATATACGACTTCAGCGCCTACTCAAAGAAATCGAGAGCGGAGCAGTATTCGGTAAGATTGAAGGATATGTTCACAAAGTCGAATTCCAGAAGCGAGGGTTGCTACACGCTCATATGTTACGCTTATACCTTTCGACATAACCATAAAGAAATAAGTAGACGAACGTGGGGATAACTTCACACGATACAGGTTATGATTGTATATTTATTTATTAACTAATAACTATAACAAAAAGAAATATTCAAGAACACGTAACAAGAATAATTTAAAATGCAAAAAAAAAAAATTATTTGTGGCCGTACATCTCCCGCAACAGGGCCACGAAATTACGGCGGTTATCAGCAGCGCGCTCCTGCTCCTCCAGCCAAGCTCGGCGCCGCTCCTGCTCAGCTCGCCGCTGCTGCATCCATCGTCCCGCTCTCGAGCCTCTGGGACTGTACGCTGGAAAATAAAGAAATGATGGCCATTAAATAATTAATACTGACTACCGAGACAATAAAATTAAATTGAAGGAAAAAAAATAGAAATACCGTTCGCCTGCTTTTCTCCTTCTTCAGCCTCAGCTTTTTTTTTCATTTTCTGTGGGCTTGTTTACTGGATTTTTTATGGAAATTTTTCCATAGAAGGTGGTAAGTACCCAGTTCACAGTTGACTGAGCTAGTCGTTCGATCGTCGTTCCTTTGCAGGATCGCGGTGGCGGGCCAACAATAACGGCGTAGCGGCGACTGAGCCATTCTCGTCTCTGCCCTCGTATTGGCTTACTTCAAACGGCTCCCCCACCCGAAAACGGCTTAGCAATCGACAATTTAGGATGACTGATTTTGGTCTTAGATTTTTACAAGGAATTCACCAGTGTAAGGAAAGTACCCCATTCTGAATGGCACTCACCTGCACCATATCAGATCCTTGAGAAAATCGCTTTCTTTTGTCGAATGCTGTGGTCCTTGGTATATCGTCGTCGTTCTGCATAGAATCATTGTGATCAAGGTATTTCCTATAGGGCCCACGCCGTTTGATCACGTTTTCACGAGGTATATTGTTTGACATTTCGATATTTTATTTGATGTAAAGTATATTATGATATAACATTCGAGTCGAGGGCAATTGTGATAACACTTTATTTTTTGAACAAGACAAACTGTACTCTCAATGAAAGAAACCACGTGTGTTTACATCAGCACTGCACATTGCACAATCACGGCGTAACGCTGTACGCTGCCGCTGCCTTTCTCAAGGGCAATGATTTGGCGCTGCCTATATCGCTTCGCGCACGGTCTCCATATACACCTCGGCGCGCGCATGCGCGACCAGCTTCCTCTGTGCTACTACGTAATGGCCTCGCGATAATACGGTGTGCACGCTGTAAGACAACGTGTATAACGAGTGGCGTAGTTGAAATTCAAGAAGATTATTCCATGAAATTGTGTGCTGCGGTAATCAGGTAAGAACATTTTTCATGAAAATTATTAGCATTACAATTTGGCAATAAGAACTCGAAGAATTGTTGCGATATTCATGCGGATAAAAATATATACTGAAGCAATTGATCTGCACGTGTATCATGCGAAAAAAGACCGGCAACGTGGGCGCATTATCGGTGACGTGAAAAAAAAGAAACGAATGAACCAAATTGTTGAGAGTTGTAGTCTACTTGGCCGAGAAAACTATAACTGCTTACGTAATATCATTGTATACAATTGGAATGACTGGTAATACTGACTCTGGTAAAAATGATTCTACGGATTGTCACGAATTTTTGGAGTGGTTGGAACAGTTCTTAGTTTTTCGTAGATTTTCGTGAATTATTCTGCATAATTGTGGATTTTGTTCACCTATCCACACTAAACAATATAGATACCCTCAATCACACAAAGCTGAAATAAATAACCAAGTAACTGAGCTTCTCGAACAAAACATTATTAAACACTTTTCGTCCCCGTAAACTCCCCAGTTTGGATAGTACCAAAGAAAGATGACGCTTGAGGCATTGAAAAGTGGCGTCTGGTAATTGATTTCAGGAAATTAAACGAAAAAACTGTTGGTGATGCTTATCCACTACCAAACATAACAGACATACTAGATCAGTTAGGTTCTGCAAAATATTTTTCAACCTTCGACTTGGCATCAGGGTTCAATCAAATCCCAATGCACCCTAACCATAGCTGGAAAACCGCTCTTTCAACCCCTCATGGTCATTATGAATTCAATCAGATGCCATTCGGTCTTAAAAATGCACCATCGACATTCCAACGATTGAGGGGGTATCCACACCTTTGAATGGATTGAAATTCTGGAAAAGATATTAATGTTTTACAGCGAATTTGAAAGTCTGATCAAATCCAAGAAAATCATGAAGTTTGGGGAGGGTTTGACCCTCATTATCCATACCTAACATTCAATATTACTTTGAGTCCAATAGTAGTTACGCTCCATATAGAAAAACACCAAATTACTCGGATGTCGTAAAGAATCAGGAGTATCGTTGGACCAATTCTGGAGTTTTTGGTCTTCAAGTGTTCAGAAGAGGTGCCTCTATCAGATGAACAGACAACTTTTTGATATCGCAAAAATTGCCTGACTCGCTCAGTTTTTACTGAGATTTTTCTAATTCTTCAATTTTTTTTCTATATTTTTGCTATTATCTCAACCAAAAAGAGTGATATCAAAAAGTTGTCAGGTCATCTGATAGAGGTTTGGATTCTACAAATTTGAAGACCACAAACTCCAGAATCGGTCCAACGATGCTCCTCATTCTTTACGACAACCGGTCAAAATATTCATTCTCCAGAAATCAACTTTCAAACGTTTTTATTTCAATTTTCTTTTATTTCCTATTTTTCCCAAAGAGAAAAATCTAGTTACAGGAAATCAAGTTTTAGGATTTTGCTTATGACTAATATGCTGGACTCGCAGCTGCTCTCGTATCGATGAGTTATGAGTCGAGTCGAGTCTAGACACATGTGCCAGGCGGAGGTTTGTAGTGAGTTTTGACCCGTTCTGTACTACAACAGTGTCGGTTAGGTGTCCGATCAGGCTGTTAGAAAAATAATCAAGTGCTTTAGAAAAAATCTGATAAAAATTGTTCAAAACATAAAAATTCTGTGAAATTTTTTATCTTCAATATTTTTGAGATTCAGAAGATGCTAGCACAATTTTTGTCAATACTAAGAAAATTCTTTCATCTTTCATCAATCATACCTTTTTTCTTATAATATTTATCAAATCTTGCAATTAATATATGTATTATAGAAATACTCATCTTTTTGGAAATCCAAATGTGTAGTCTCCTGGCATCGATTTCAAACGCACTTTTTGATGGATCATCTTCTTCCGATTCCGAAGTCTCATCTCAGATATATATACCTACACTGTGTTTATCCGATAATGGAAATTACTATTGGTTTGAATTCGTACTGAGAGCACGACAATATTTAGAAACAAGTGGACACCTAACCTCGAAAAAATGTAGATCGCAGCCATGTGTTCTGTCAATTATCACAATTTAAAAGAATATTGAAAATTCAATATGTGTAAGAATGATAATTACAAACAATTAAAAGATCACAAAATCAAATTCAAAATCGAAATATATTCAAACCTCATAAAAGTAAGCAGTGGTGTTGGCGGTGTTGTGCAATACTTATGGCACCAATCTGAGGGTTCGCGCGCCTCGCCGCGGCGCTTTTTCGCAATTTGGCACTGCCATGGCTGTAACTTTTCAAATCCTCTAGATATCTTGACACCGATTTATTTGCAGGTAGAGTAGGTCACTAGCATTCCAAATAAATTATAAAAAAAAACGATTTTTTGAAAATTCAAAGGTGTAGATACCCCCTTAATGGATCAAGTACTCTCAGGATTACAAGGGAACGAAGCTTTTATATACTTAGATGACATAGTTATCTATGCAGAATCATTAGAAGACCACTCGATGAAATTCAGGAAATTGATGGACAGACTTAGGGAAAGTGGGATTAACTCTGCAACCAGATAAATGCGAGTTTTCACGCGAAGAGGTCGCATATCTAGGACACATAATAACCCAAATCAGAGTGAAACCAAACCCAGATAAAATAGCCGCCGTGAGAAACTACCCAATTCCCAAGAATCCGAAACAAATTAAACAATTTTTAGGCCTTATCGGTTATAATCGAAGATTCATTCCTAACACGTCGAAAATCGCTAAACCAATCAATAATCTACGGAGAAAGAATACCCCATTCGTCTGGACGTCAGAACACCAGCGAGCTTTTGAAAATTTACGCGACTGCCTTTGTAACGAACCGATCCTTCGCTATCCAGATGTCAAAAAAACCGTTTATAGTCACAGCTGACGCTTCAAATGAAGCATTAGGAGCCATACTCAGTCAAGGAGAGATCGGAAGAGATCTACCTATCGCCTACGCATCCAGGGCATTAAATCAAGCAGAAACTAATTACTCAACTATAGATAAAGAACTACTAGCTATAGTTTTTGCAGTCAAACATTTTAGACCATATTTATACGGACGAGCTTTTACATTGGTAACAGATCATAGGCCATTGGTTTGGCTGAACAGCGTCAAAGACCCGACATCACGACTATTACGCTAGAGACTAACACTCGATAAATACACTTATGACGTAGTCTATGAAAAAGGTGAAGCAAACCTTGACGCGGATGCTCTATCAAGAAATCCTCCTCCCAATACTATTTAAGCCTTACCTATGGATGGAAAACGTCCCCGTTCAGAGACAGACTCCACAGAGCCAGACATGAGTAAAAAGCCAATACTAGCTCACCAATTCCCACGACATCCTAGAGAAAGTACAGACGACTCCACCAATCCTGCACCGTTCAAACGACCCGAAACACAAATAGAAGTAGAGGCAAACAATCCATCAAAGGGAAACTTACATAATTCAGACAACTCAGATGTTGAAATGAACTCCGAAAAACCTGAAAACGTCAGCGTTGGCGAAACGATTAACCCTATATCGCATCAGACGGAAGAAATCAAACGATATCGAAATACTGAATCTTCCGGTAGCACAAGTCCACGAAAGATACGAACAAAACTACCTGCCCCAACGGACTTGACAGATGGTGATTTAGATACAGAAGCAATTCAGACTAAAGTAAGATCGTCCAAACACAGTCGCGATACAGAAACATCTAGCAATCCAACGCCATGGGAAAAATGACCTATTTATGAAAAATACGATAGCTCAGATGAAAAACGAAACACCTCACGTGACATAAGCAAATTAAAATCAGCGTTGATGCAGGATAAAGTACAATCCGTATCGATACCAAAATTAGGATGTGGTATAGATGAACTCAAATGGGATATGGTCAATCGTATGATCCACTATATATTCAAGGACACAAGTATTCAAATCACTATTTGCAACTACAACTACCCATCTACACAATATGAACCGTCCACACTTGAAGATAGTGAAGATCCGGTTTCACGCATAATGCGACCGCCTGCAAACCCAGCTAGGACGTGCAAGACTATTGGATTGAACACGGAAAACCGAAGTGACACCCACTCACGTACCCAATCCAAAAACGCACAAACATCCAACGTCCCTTTAGCTGTTCTAACAACAGATATCGATTCTGACATATCAACCGATCCTCAAAATTATAGAGTTACCGAATCAGGTAATCATTCGAAAAACATTAACTCGTCGCACGACGAAAACACTGATTCTGATCAAATCCCCGATATCAACTCATCTAACCCTGACACACTGACTAATACCACAGACGACGAAAGTATACACGAGGGGCCCCAGAAATTCCCTAGATTAATCGAGGTACGACAATCTGTCGAAAATATATTCCAAGCACCCGCCAAATATTCACTGGTACATTGCGCAGCACAAGACTACGTGATGGAAAAAGGGCTAGGAAAAGAATTCAAACTAAGATTTGGTCAGATAGATAGATTAAGCTTTCACACACAGATAGGCGGAGGAGGATTTTTACAACATGAAAATAGATGAGTGTTTTACTTAAAACCGAGAAAAAAAGACGAAGATGAAACCACGTACGCGACATTAGAGACATTTGTCGAAACCCTACGAAACATATATGGGCGTTTCTCTGTAAACTGGGCAACTCTGTCTAAGAAAGTGTCTAGACCACTTTTGTGTTTATATATTAAAAAAATCTTATCAAGAGTATAGATATCCACCTGGTTAATAATAAACAGCAGATGAACCAAGAATATTTCCATCACTTTATGAAATATTGAGCATTTTCTGAAACATCGATACAGGGAACTGTTACCTATGGCAGGGGACTGTGTATTTAAATGAAAAACACCGTTTTAGTAGCAAAATTATTTATATGTATTATTTTCATAATCTTTGGAGTTTAGGAATTAAGTAATTGAACAATAAAGTAATACAAAATTCAACATTTTTTTTCATAATGCTCTACTTATACTCAAATTCTAAGTATAAAATCTTAATGTAATATCACGTTGAGTCTTACATTATAGAACCAGTCATTACAATTAAAAAAAAATAGTCATCACACAAATCAAGCACGAATAATTGAAGAAAAAATAGAATCAAAAGAGTATAGTCAAATCAAAACTTTCGTTTTTCGAAAACATTTACAGGTGTGTTACGTCTTTATTTGGGGTCTTGTCCCCTGTTTTAACTATCAGAATATAACTGAGGGATTTGTTGATGGTTAGGACAAAAGTAACTCGGTTAACGAACTAAGATTTATCAATAAGTACTGTAGGTGGAATAGGTTAAGTGAATTTTGGAGTCCCTTGTTGTCAGTAAAGAGGATCGTTGAGAAGTAAAGAATGTATGATTAAAAAGGAGAGTAGAAGTAAAGGAGATGGAAGTTGACAGAAAAGTGAGTTTGCTATTCGAATGGCATGATGAGGATTGTCAGTAAAGAGGATGATTGTAGGCAAGGTGGGGATAAGAGGATTGCTGACCGATGCAGCAGGTCAGCGTAAGAAAGGTAGCGAGGTGGGAAGACAGAGGGTGTAAAATAGTATTTTTCGATACAAGAGCGTAAAGGCAGCAATGCCGCACAGCTAGTGTGAAGGCGTAGTACGAGCCCGAAGTCGAGTCGGAGGCGAGCCGAAGACAAGACTTCGGGCTCGTGCTCTGTGCCGCTACACGAGTGGCATTGCCGCGTTTCGCTCGTGTATCGAACACTATTTTTTGCAACACCTACATCGATAGTTCTGTTTTATGCCGTCTATCGGCACTGATAAGTCTTTTAAACACTAGTGCGAGAAAGTTTTCTCGCACTGGTGTTTAAAAGACATTTTAAGTGCCTATAGACGATGCATAAAACAGGTCTGTCGATGTAGGTGTTGCAAAAAGATATGATAGTGAGGTTGGACAGAGGAACGTCGAGTAGGACGTAACAGGTGAATAAAATTTGTAGAATACTCCATTTCCTTTTAAGAGTACATTTGGACTGGGGAGTCTGTTTATCACCTGGTCCATTGTAATATCTGGCACGGCGTCTTGATACGTTCTTTCCATACATTATTTTTTCGATATCAAAATGTAGGCGACAATCATTATCACAAAAGCAGCTTAGATGTTTCATCACTATGTCAATGGAACTTGATTTCAAACCCAGAGGATTATAGAATTTCCCAGTGACTTGGTGCACTTTCAGGGGGCCAACAACAGTTTTCACCTTGGATACTTCGCGTTCGATTTCGGCACTCATTTTCTGTATCTCATCATCCTGGACAATGCTCAAAGTAATGGCTGGACATCTCTGTTTAATGGCTTCAACAAACTTCTCTAGGTTTTCAATATCGCCTCCAACAGCAACCACTGCATCTGCAGTCCTTCCACACGTAGCTCCAACGCCGTCTGGTGCTCCTTTACCATGGACACTCTCCGTATAGTTCCAGGTAAACTTGTGTACATGTGGAAGCCATGCTGGCAATTTTGTCGCCATAATGTAAAACATCGTTTTATTCCTATACTGCGTGACTGGTCCATCACTTAAAAAATGCAGGTTTTTGATCTGAGGTGGCAGAGAGTTAAAAATTTTTCGCAAATGGGCCCAAATGGCAGCTGGAGAATGAGAAACATTTGTTGAGACTGTGCAGTAAGATTTGACTCTATCTGACGAATATACTACGACTGTGTGTAGACTAATCTGTGTACGCGATCCGCCGAAATGGAAAGCCTGAATTTCTTGCCTATATTTAGTGGCATAATTTTTAGAGGAGTCCATATGAATTAGGGCATCTTTTTCTGTCAGTGATCCTTTCAGATTCATTATTGCACTGAACTGGTGTACAATATTTTTCTCGTGCCGAAAAAATGTCTCTAGATCTTCATGCAGTTCTGTAATGAGATTTGCGATGCTTCACATTGAATGACTTCTTAATGTATTTGGTTACTTGACGTGTCTTTTTGGATTTTGGGTCTATGAACTCTTGTTTTTCGGTTATCCATTTTTTATAAATAATTTGTTTTTGATCATTGAATTCTTTGAGAAAAGGATTTTCGCTAACACATTTCTGACATTCTCTAGACAAACACTGCTCATTATAGCGGTCACAACAGAGTTTCTGATGCAATTTCTGATGGCTATTATAATTTAAAATCCTTGCATTGTATTAAGCTGATAATTTCAAGTCTATGTTTGCGTGGCAAATGCACAAACAAGTATCATGTTCATCAACTTTGGCCGCAACAATCGAAAATGGTCGCAGCCTACAAAATGTTTGCTAACTCAGTTTGAAATTGCTGTTCTGTTGGAATTTCTTGTATAAGCCGACTAACGAATCAAGCCTGTATCGTTTTTGTTTCCGTACTTGCTTCCTAGTGATAAATTCTTTTTATCACACATGCACGGAAAACCCGATTTTCCTCCCTATTATGCGAGAGTGAAATGGCATTTTGTCTCCCGTGGTACACAAGATGAACTCGTGCATGCGCAGGTCGTGGAAGTTTATTTTCTTCCCTAGGGAGCGGGAAGAAAATAGCGTTTTACTCCTTACGAAGCGCCATCGGACGAAATAAATACTATAGTTCGGAAATACGGGTCGAAAAATCGGTGTTTCCATGCATGTGTGATAAAAAATATCGTGTGCATCAAGGAAGAATAGGTGCTTTCTACCTCGTGTGATTGTGCGGCCCTCGGCTTCGCCTCGGGCTGCAAACTTCACACACGGCAGAAATCACCTATTTTCTTCCCTTAATGCGCAATATACTATTATTTCCCGCACCAAGTCTACTGTCAGAATTATCCTCGTAGAAATCCACAACAGCCCTAGCACATTCATCCGAAGGTTTTTTCTTTCTAACTAGTCCATGAGATATTTTTGCATTTTTTACTCTTTTATAGGTCATCAGCCCGGCGTCTTTCATTAGCCATAACTTATATTTATCGACGATCTTTCCTGATATTACTTTGGTTAAAAATCTTTTTTCTTTAATCGTTTTCATCTTTGAATAATTCCCTTGTAATTGCTCTTTTAACACCTCACCAAATAGTGCCTTTTTGACTAGATCTTTCCTAGATTCTGGAGTATCTACCATTTTCTGTAACTTTGTTTTCAGTATATCTTCAGGCTTAGTATTTTCATTATTCTTCAATCTCGATGGGCGTTTCTTGTACTTCAATAGTTTTTTTCAGGACTTTAATTTCTTCATCTTTTTTCTTCTTTATTCTATATTTCACCATCTTCTCCCTATTATTTTTTTTTCGGTCATATCTGCAAAATCAGGTATTGGTGGTTGAGATAGGTTAGATACTTCCAAATCTGGCGTATTTCCTCTCACATGCGAGTTCGTTACATTTCTTAATACTTTTTTTCTTATTAGTTAGTTAGATTTTTTTTTTCTTATTTCGATACTTGTTGCAATGCTCTGTCCACTTCTTCTTTGCTTCTCGGTGTTCTCGTGGAGTCATATCCTTAACAAGCTTTCTAGTGCCTTTTTCTTTTTTTTTTTAAATATTCAAGACGTTCTTTCTCTTCAAGTTCTTCCCTTTTCTGGGGGTCATTTTTGTTACGCTCATATCTCTTTCGCTCGTTTTCTCTTTCTCTTTGTGAAATCTCTTCCTCAGAGAGATTTTTTTTTTTAGCATGATGCGTAAAGGATATGTGTATCTAAAGAAACGACAAACATTTATAAAGACAGTTTCCTGGAAGTGGGAACAGCCCCCTGTCCCGTTATGGTGCAGGGGAATGTTGCCAAGGGACTATTTAATTTCATTTCAATGAAAGATTGCACAAAATATAATTAAGTTATGTTATTTTTCTATACACAAGTAATATTTATCTATTAAAACAAAATCAATTTTCTAAAATGTGGATAAAATACATTCAAATGAATGAAAATAATTCTTACCAGAGGACTGTTAGTTTTTAGGTTACGACGCGGATTTCACGAAGCGATCCTCGTGCAGTACTACACAAAGTAGCGTCCGGGCGTTTTTTACGATAGCCGTGCAAACTTCAGGTCATTTGCGTTCCGTTGCACCCACTAACGCAATAGTTTACGGTGTAGACTACGTAACGCGTAATTTAAAATATAGACAGAGGGACTGTTCACAAAATGCTGAGACAAACTTTAATTTATTTCTCAACATTTATGAACATATATTAATAAAAAATAAGCAGGTATAATTCACAATCGTGTAATATTGTTCAATTAATGAAATAATTTGATTGATTCCCGAAGTCATTGTGTCGATTAATTGAATTTGAATCAACTATATTGTATTGGTGACACGCCAGGGGACTGTTTTTTGAGCATTATAAAAACGTTTTTGATATAATAAAATTAATTTAGGTGGATACTGTACGCTGAGCACAGATAGATTAGGTAGGGTAGACGCAGGGCTGGGTAAAATGGTATGTCGCATCCATTTGAAATAGAAAATGGAAAATGGTTTGAAAAATGTATTTCAAATGCAAAATGGAAATGGTTTTACGGAATGCATTTCAAATGCCAAATGGAAAGCAGGTATTTAAAATGGATTAAATGCAAAATAGTTTCTTGGAAATCGATATATTTTTCAACAACGGAATCTTAGTTATTGACAAGTTTCAAGGTTTTAATAATGCGTTGGCCTTGAGCAGTAACTGGGTCTCAAATGTGGTATCATCCATGCTACGCCTGTTGGGTCGCATGACCATGCCACCGTATAAAAACAACCGTTCAACAGGTGCGGACGATGGCAATGGTGTATTGTATTTCAGAAACAGTACCTTCATTGCCGGGAATTGTCTTAATGAATCCAATGACGTATCGTCATTTTGTAAGTACTGTAGACATTGCAGTTGGACGCTATTTTTGGTGGAAACATTTATGTCGCTTTCATCTGAAGACGTACCTTCCTCGAATGAAAAGAAGCTCTGACTGCTTTCATTGTACCTGTTCGTGTCATTAGGCTTTGTACTATTTCGGCAGCGCAAGGATTCGGCTTCGTTAAATACTAGTTCTTTTATATCATTTCGTCTTGCTTTCGGAACCCACCGAAGTTTGAAAAAAGGATGGCTGACAGAAGCTAGAATTGCGTCATTGATCCGGGACGAAAAGGAATAGTAATCGGTGAATCTCTTTCTTAAACTTTCTAAAAGGACTTCCACTAGGCGTGAACAGTACTTCAGATGACGGAGCTGCAACTTCAGTAACGCCTTTTGCATTTGCAGTGAGATTGGAAACAGTTCTCCATAAAAGCAACTCTTCTCCCCTTGCAGCCTATCTAAGGCTTCGGCGATGGGTTGGACACACTCGATGTACTCGGTCAGGAATTCCAAGTCAGTATCCTTGAATTTTGGAAGTTCCAATGTATCACATATTTTACCAAGGAAATCCTTGACTTTCATCAAGTCGTGTAGGCAATCATACAATGAGTTCCATCGTGTTGGACAAGGAAAACTCGATGATTTCTTGGTGATATCCTTGTAGGCCTCCGCCGCTTTCGGAGATCTTGATGTGAGGTTCCACAGCGCCGAACACTTTCCGAAGGCAAAATGGTAAATTCGGTTATAACGAGAACTACCACTAGCAGAGGACGGTTTTAAAGCTGCTTTGATGTCTACAGCGGCAATGAGATTGAGAGTGTGGCTCGCACATCGTTGATGTTCAGGTAATAACATGTTAGCACCAGAATCACCCTCACTAATTCCAGTGATTACGAACTCTTCTTCGTCATCATTGTCTTCGTCAGTATTGCTCGACATTTCAGGCTGACTGTACACAGTAAAAGCTTTGATCATGTTGGATGCGTTATCAGTTGTAGTTTTCACAATCTTTTTGGAATCTAGTTTGAATTCAGCGTGTATATCGTAAAGTAATTCTGCCATTCTATCGTGAGAATGAGTCCCCTTGAATCTGCGGCAGGCTAGGGCAGCACTCTTTCGTTCAAAATTTTCATTGATCTGCAACGAATGACACAAAACAGTAATAAACAATATTTCTTGAACTTTCATATGATGAGAGATCCTCGTTTTTATGATGAGGTTTAAGGTACAGTGGAATATTAACCCAGTGTGCAGTGACTCCAAGAAAACTACACTTCGATGATGACCAAATGTCGGCTGTAGTGCATACATGAGTAATTGACTGTAAAGTTGATAACAGAGTTTGCAACATTTCGGTATACATACAGTCAATTTTCAAACGCAGAGTTTTTCTTGTCATGACCGAGATGGGGCTGTGCAGGTTATTGATACCTGTAATTTTCAAACGTTTTATCATCACCAATATTTGAATAAAAATAATCAATGAATCTAGGACAAATCATAAAAGTTTACAAGTACATCAATCACAGCTGTACAACATATCGTCAATTCCAAATTTTCTCAGTTATATTCACTTCATTTTGGCTACATGCGATCACGCGAAAGGCCTGAGGAGGAAAAAAAAAAAGTTATATTTACCAGTTATCAGTTTTTTGAACGCTTCATGCTCTACGATACACATCGGAGACATCGTCTGAACGACAAACGAAGTAATTAGTGAGTCCGCTGTTTGTTGCCTGCTTCGGGAAAATGCGGTACTCAGCAAAACCTGCTTCGTTTTTTTCGATGAAGATGGTTGCTCCTCTATCTCATTATTATCAATATTATCCTGGGCCCGTTTCAGTGATTTCTTTGGTTGCGCATTCTTGTACTTCAGATATTCTTCTACAGAATGTCCTTTAATCTGTGAAATTTTTTTGGATGAGGCAAATTCATATGTTTATACCCTCAGTCATTTAAATTTTTCGAATTCTTACGCCCAACTTGAAAACATAAATATTAATGGCTGTGCAGAAGACCTAATATTCACTGGACCTGTCCCTAAGAAGGACATTCGCTGTAATATTCAGCCACAGTTTGGAAGTTGGGATCCCTACCTGGAGATGATTTAAAAAATTCGTCGTTGCACCGATTCGGCCCTTGATTGTGCGATTGCATTTTGTACATGTTGCTTGCACGTTTTCATTTTCCATTTTCACAATCTCGAAAAATTTGCCATCCAATACCACTGGTATTGTACGAGTACGATTTTGGTCGCTATCTTTTTCAGGTACGGACACTCCTGCACGGAGAAAAATATACCCTAATGGTTACTGTTCTCACTGCAATCGGTATTATTGAAACCAAAAAAGGCACTAAACACGAATAAATGCGGAGAGAATAGGGATGCTTATGTTTCTCACAGCTTTCGTTACGGTCTTGCACAGTAACTGAAAGGACCGTAACCATTACGCTCCTGATAGCGATCGTTTCGGTGTGGACCGCCGGTAACGCTGCGCGCATAGTGGCCATTACGCTAGCGCCACCGTAGTCAAATAAGCAATAAACAAAACGTCATTTCGTGCGCTTTGCTTGTTGATCTAAGTTGATCAAAGTTTTGTGTCATTGTCGATCAATGTATTATAGTGAAATAGTGAAGGATAAGCCCAAGAAAGAAGAAGAAGAAGTGAAATAGTGAATGAAGAATGAAGAAATATAAAACTTTGTCAAATAAGACGAAAAATTCATTAATTTATTCAATAATGTTCACTTCGTTCATAACTAAAAATTTATTTGTACTGCATAACATAAATTATGCATTCTTATTCTTTTCCAATATTAGTACTTCGTTCATCGTGGTCCACCTATGCGTATAATGGTCGATACGGTACGCGCTGCATTAGGAGCTGCCAAAGAACTTGGCAATCGCTGTCAGAACTGTCATAGTTACGGTCCCGAGCCGTAACTATTATGGTTTCAACCTTTACTGTGACAAACTGTAATAGGCGCGGCGAGAACCGTAATCATTCAGGTCCTCTCAGCTTTTAACGCCATTAGACGTAATTTTGTTTCATTAAATGCGCTGAACGCGGTCAGAACAGTGACTATTACGGTGAGAACGTGAAACGTTGTGGTATTTTTTTCTCCGTGTGGGTTATCTGGGTCCAGTTCCAGTACACCCACATTTTCACTTACACTTTTGCTAGCAATGCTAGCTGACTCACTTGACATTACTGGGTATCTAATCTTAGTGCAAACTTCAAACAATTTTATTCTCAACAAAGGCAAAGGCACGCGTAGACACGTGAGACTATAATACAGCTGTCAGCTGACAGGAAGAAGCACGCCGATGTGGATAAAACGCTCGAAACTCAGAAGCTTCTACACAACAGCGCGGGTATCCGATGGCGCCACAAGGGGATGCGGTGACCAATGAACGTGATGCTGTACTGCTGCGAAGTAGTCAAAAAGGAGCGATGCAAAATGTCGGCAGAAAGTCTTTTATACGCATGCGTAAAAACCATTTAGCATTTTAATCATTTTATAAATGGCTAAATGGGTTGAGTTCATCATTTTTAATATAAAATGGAAATGCTTTGGGGAATACCATTTAAAATGAAAATGCAAAATGCCATTTTGCATTTCAAATGACTATTTTAAATGGAACCATTTCAAATGTTACCCAGCCCTGGGTAGACGTACCGTTTGTGGCCATGCTTGACTAATGCTTTTCTCCTTTCTGGCATTATAAATCTATTCAATTATTGAATTAATCACGAAAACGTACCCTACAGCAAATATCAAACCCAACTTTTCCAGTATTTGATTGTTTGAAGTGAAGTTATCAATTATTGAAGCTGTTAAAATAGTTTTATACCGTTTGTGGCCAGGCTTTGATTTACATGGTAATGGGTATGGCCACTAGGGTGGTCCTTAACTAGGGCTCGGACGAATTTTTCATTGGACGCCCCCCAAATCGACTCCAAATAATTCAAAAACTATACCCTATTTTTTTCAGATTTTTATCTCGACCCTAACCCCTCCCACCAAGAGGGTGGATTTCCCCATTTGAAATACACGTGTTTCGGCCATATTCTCAGGATATATTTTATTCTAAAAGTGAAAACTTCTAGAAAAATCTGTAACTGCGAGATTTGAGTGTTCATGGGTGCTACTATTTGAGAAAAAAATCACATTATCATACGGGTCAATCTAGACGAATTGCATACCCTTCAATTGAGAAAAAAAGGTAGATTAAAGGGTGTGCAGTTCGTCCAGATTGACCCGTATGATAATGTGAATTATTTCTCAAATAGTAGCATCAATGAACACGAAAATCTCGCAGTTACAGATTTTTCCAAAAGTTTTTACTCTCAGAGTGAAATATATCCTGAGAATATGGCCGAAACACGTGTATTTCAAATGGGGAAATCCACCCTCTTGGTGGGAGGGGTTGGGGTCGAAAGGACAATCTAAAAAAAATAGGGTATAGTTTTCGAATTATTTGGAGTCGATTTGGGGGGCGTCTGATAAAAAATTCGTCCGAGCCCTAAATAAGGACCACCCTAATGGCCACAAATGGAGCAAGTGGTGACCACAAACGGTACTAAGGTGGCCAAAACCGGTACGTCTACCCTAATTATCTTTTGAAATTGACTACGAAATAGATGATATTCTATACTTTTTTGTATAATATCGGCCTGAGACAACAAGTTGCCTAGTTTACAGATAAACGCCCATATAAAGACGTAGGCATATATAATTTAGCAATGACAAAGTTAGATTCCGAAGAAGAAAATTTAGACTGGAAAAGAATAAAGGAGTTATTAGAGAAAATACTCGCGCCTTCCTTCGCGATCCGATTATACGAGCAACAACCACCGTATACCTCGGACCCATCTCAAGAGGAAAACAAAAACACACCTACCCAGATAACAATTTGATGGCAAATTGCAGGCAAGATGCCAGCAATATTGATCATTTGAACATGCCATTTGACCGCCAAGGTGTAACTTCAATATCTAAGCAATATGCTAGCATGCATGCCGAGATTCTGATGCTGGCAAACTGCCGGCAACGCGCGGGCATGGTATTACCGTACGCTACGGCGGGCTATAGGGGATATGTATGTAAGTTTGAAACCACTTAGTCGTTTCAGACTTCTCTTTCTGCTACCAACAAGAGCCTCAACTTATATATAAACAGCGTTCATTATCGACTCGCGCAGAGTCGTTCGAGATATTCGATGTACACTGAATCTTCTCTCATACACAATGTATTATAAAGCTCATCAATGTGTTAACATCTCATTAGTTATCACTTATCAAACCTGGTCATAGAAGTGATTCAGGTATAATAGATTAATTGTATATTTGTATATAAACGAGTTATATTATTTATTGTTGAATCCATGTGTATTCGTTTACAGTAATAAACTGCAACACTTTCAACCAGAGCCCATTTGTTCAAACCGTAAGCCTGTCGACTTACAAATCACTTCTAAAATGGAGGAGAATAAAGTGATAATTCATTTGGCGTCTGAACCAGACATAAATCCAAAATCAACTAGTGTCAAAGTTAAGGCCATCCAATACTTCGGCTCAGATCTAATTTTTTCTTTCGATGAGGATGATATGCCGATGAAGTTACATACGGAGCTGTTCAAACTTCCAATGATCCAGTCAGTTTTGAGGTCTATGACAAAACGAGGGAAAGCACGGAGGATAAACATCACTTTGAAGGATGATTTGCTCAAACGTTATGTGGATGCAGAGGGTAACTTTTGTTTTAGCGACTATTATTTGGAGGAACTTACATCTAACCCCTCAACTGCCCCATCTTCTCTTCTTCCTAATCCACAAAATACAGCTCAAGTTCAAAATATTAAAAAGATTTCCCAAAGTATGATTCTTGAAAAATTTTCGAATAATAGGCAAAATGCAAAATTTTGGCTGACAACTTTCAAATCAGAATGTGAGAGATTTGAAGTAGAATCTAGTAAATTTTCACAAGTTTTGAGATTTTTCTTAGAAGGTTCTCCCTTGGATTGGTTTGAAACTACTCTTACATCTGGAGTTAAATCGTGGGAAACATGGAAAAAATCTTTTATTGATACATTCGGGGAATCAAATTGGAAAGACGTAAATTATGCTTATTCTTTTCACTGGTTGAGCGGATCGTATTTGGATTACGCATTGAAGAAACGAAGATTGCTTTTAAATATTGATAATACGTTGAGTATAGAATCACAAATTAATTTTATGGTTATTGGTTCGCCATATTATATCCAATCAAGATTAAACAAAAATGAAATTACAACTGTAGAAACTTTGATGTCGAAACTTAGTCAGTATCAACCTAGCGATCAAAACAAAAGTAGAAGTTCGCATTCTATGAATTATAAACAATCGAATCAAAATAGACGATTAGATATCGAGCCTAAAATGAAAACAAATATCAAACAATTTATTTCACATTCGGAAAACTGAATTATATCCCACTTATCAAAATTACTGTAATTGTTGAAAATAGCGTAGTCATTGCTTTGTATGATTCAGGTGCGAATACTTCTATCATAAATGAGAAGTTATATTCTCAATTGAGACCAAGTGAACCGATAAGTGTGATGTCAACAATTAATACTATAGGTGGTCCAATAAATTCTAAAGGAATTGTTTGGTTACAATTGACCATTTTTAATATAACAAAGTTTTTTCCGTTTCATGTAGTGGAAAACAATTTACTATCGGATTCTTTATCAATAGGCTTAGATTGTATAAAAGCTTTTAGATTGTGCCAGAATGATGAATTAAAAATCACTCAAAATGATAATAAATGTACTTTGAATAAAATAACTAGTTCTGAAGATATTTCGAATATAGTAGTCAACTTTAAAGGAGTTTTCGCGAAACATAAGTTTGATGTAGGAACCGTGAAAGATTTTGGAGCAAGAGTGAAATTAACGGAAAACAAAATTTTGTCACAAAGACCATATAGATGCTCAATCCCAGATAAAAAAGAAATAGAAAGTCAAATAAAGAGCTTACTAGAAACAGGACTTATAGAAGGGTCATATAGTCCGTATGCTGCTCCGGTAACTCTTGTTTACAAGAAAGACGAAAATAGAAAGTCGCGTCTATGTATTGATTATACGCGTCTGAATAACATAATAGTTCCTGAAGGATTTCCTTTCCCCAGGATTGATGATATTATAGCAAAAGTAGGAAAATGTGTTTATTTTTCTAAAATCGATATAAATAGTGCATTTTGGACGATTCCAATCAATGTAAAAGATAGATATAAAACGGCTTTTGTAACCCACAATGGACATTGGCAATGGCGATGTCTTCCGTTTGGGTTAAAATCAGCTCCAGCCATTTTTCAGAGAATCCTTTCTAACATCCTTAGAAATGGTAAGACTAGTGATTTCGCAATTAACTATATTGACGACATATTAATATTTTCTGAAAATTACGAAGATCACCTGGAGCATATAAAATTAACTCTGAGAGTAATAGAAGAAAGCAACTTAAAATTGAATGCGAATAAATGTAAATTCATGTTAAAAGAAGTCCAATACTTACACGGAGAAAAAAAAACAGCGCTGGTTACTACTTTGTACACTAGTCAGTAGTGTGTCGTCGATAAAACAGGTTTACTGTGCTTCTACAGTAGTGAGCGCTGTGTAGCACACGACTGACTACTGTCAGAACAAGACTCAGTCGTACTCTGACAGTAGTCAGGCGTGTGCTACACAGCACTCCTTACTGTAAAAGCACAGTAAACCTGTTTTATCGACGACACACTACTGACTAGTGTACAAAGTAGTAGCCAGTGCTGTTTTTTTCTCTCCGTGTAGGACATTCAATTTCACATAACTCGATAAAACCGATAAACGATAACCTTATCGCCATTAAAAATTTTCCAATTTCTCATACAAAAAAACAGATACGGCAATTTTTAGGAAAAGCAAATTTTTATTCAAAATATATTCCCAAAGCTCAAATAATGATGGATCCATTACATAATCTTTTACGGAAAAATGTTAATTTCGAATGGACGAATGAATGTCAGAACAGTTTTGATTTTATTAAAGAAAAATTATGTAGTGAACCAATTTCGGCTATTTTTGATATTGACAAACCAGTATATATTTTCACCGATGCTAGTATGGAAGGTGTCGGAGCAATATTAAAACAACCCCAAAATGACAATACCCTTAAACCAGTATTCTATTTTTCAAAAAAATTAACGTCATCCCAGAAAAATAAGAAAGCAATTTTCATTGAATGTTTGGCTATAAAGGAAGCACTACATTACTGGCAGTACTACTTAATAGGGAAAAAATTCACAGTTTATACGGATCATGAGCCGTTACATAATTTTAATATCATAAACTGCAGTGATGTTGAACTTCTACACATGCTAAATCATATTTCACAATTTGAATTCGATATCATTTATAATCCGGGAATAAATAATACTGAGGCAGACTGTCTATCGAGGAATCCGGTTATTGCAGAAAATTATAATAGTTGTGAATCCAAGATGAAAATTGTAAATTTTATTTCTAAACAAGACATTATTTCGAACCAAGAAAACTTAATTAAAGATAAACATTGTACAACAGTAAACGACATAATTTACAAAACTTTAAATAAAAAGAGGAAAATTTGGTTAACTGAGTCATACGGAATAAAAATGTTGAAAAAGCTACATATTGATTATGGTCACATTGGTACAAAGCAAATGTCCTTAATGATAGTTCCACATTACTATTTCAAAAATATGCATAAACACATTAAGATAATATGTAGAACATGCGATACTTGTGCAAAAAACAAAGTCAGATTTGGAAATTTCAAAGCAGCTCTCTCTCAATTGGGTCCCGCAAAATATCCTTTAGAAATAGTATCGTTAGACACAATAGGTGGGTTCTCTGGGAATAAATCTACTCACAAATACATACATTTGATAGTTGATCATTTTACTCGTTATGTTTTATACAAGGGATAATCTACAATTGAATAGAGAGTTAGCACTAAAGAATTCAAATAAATCACACAATCGGAATAAATATTATTATGATAAAAGAACATCAAATATTGATTTCAAAGAAAATGATCTAATATATATAAATTCTGGAAACAAATTGAATAGAAATAAATGAGATCCAGTTCGTCTGGGTCCATTTAAAATTAGAAAGACGATTTCCCTGATGGCCCCTGCGGACATGAATTTTGTCCGGAATCCCGTCCTGCGCATGTCCAGATGACATTCATGTGTCTCTATTCATGTCCGCCAGACATTCAAGCGTCTTCAATGGTGTCTCGAAGACTTTGGAGCGTCTTGAGTAGTGTCCCGAGGACCAAATAGTGTCCATTACCATGTCCTTGAGACATTCTACTGTCCTCACCCAGGTCCTGCGGTCATCCTCAATTGGATAACGAGGTCCGGAGGACGTCCTAATCTATTTGTCCGAGTTCGAGTGTCCTTAGTGGTGTCCTGAGGATCCAGCGGTGTCTCTGACTATGTCCCCAAAACATCCAACTGTCCACACTCATGTCCCGCGGTCATTGATCACTTAACGATACTGTCCGACGAACGTCCTAAGTACTCTGCCTAAATTCAAGTGTCCTCAATTACGTCGTACGGGAGTCCTGGGTGTCTTCGTCAATGCCTGGAGGATATCAATGCGTCCCTGTCGATGTCCATCAGATATTCAATCGTCCGCGATGATGTCCCGAGGATTTCAAAGTGTCTTAACTCGCGTCCTGAGGACTGAGGAACATCTTCAGTGGTGTCCCAAGACGTTGACAGCGTTTTTAGCGGTGTCCCGCGGACCGAGCAGTAGCTCAGATCATATCCCCGAGACATTGTACTGTCCTTACTCATGTCCCACGGTCATTCGCAGTATAATGCTGCGGTCCGAAGGACGTC
Source organism: Tenthredo livida (assembly GCA_963992785.1). Lineage (NCBI taxonomy): Eukaryota > Metazoa > Arthropoda > Insecta > Hymenoptera > Tenthredinidae > Tenthredo > Tenthredo livida. The sequence continues at coordinate 16,351,955 of OZ023069.1, read as the reverse complement.
CTGATTTCTTCGTATTCGTAATTTAAATGTCATCAGTGGTGTCTCAAGACTCAGAGATGTCTCCGGCAAGTCCTCGAGACATTTTACACTCCTTAAACTCATATCCTGCGGTCATTCACACGTAAGGATGAGGTCTGACGGATGTCCTGATAGCTTCGCACAAGTTCATGTACCCTTAGTAGTGTCTCAAAAACTCAGCGATGTCCTGGCCGTGTCTCCGAGATATTTGATTATTCTTATTTATGTCCTGATATTCTAATCATGTGTCTTATACATGTTCCCCGCGTGTCACCAAACCCATCGAAGAATTCGACAAGACATCCTGAGGACATAGTGAAAACGTCTTGCGGACGTCCTGATATTCTAATCATGTGTCTCATAAACGTCCGCGCTCAGTCTCCAAAACAGGAGAAAAATGTGGGGATGCATCCTCAGGACATGATTAGGACGTCTTGCGGATGTCCAGGGCGTATCTCGTAATGAGTTCACAATGTCCTCATTCTGTCTTCGAGCCGTCCTAAAATGACACACTAGGACGTCATGAGGACGTCCGCGACATTCGTCCGGATTCTGTCCTGCATAGGTCCCAAGGGGCCATCAGGGTTCTAATTCAATGTTTGAAATAGACACTGGCAGTCGGAAAAGAGTTATCTTCCATAAAAGCAAACTAGTTCCTTTCCTCTCCTGACCATAGTCTTCCTCGAAAGGGCGGGGATGTAAGTTTGAAACCACTTAGTCGTTTCAGACTTCTCTCTCTGCTACCAACAAGAGCCTCAACGTATATATAAACAGCGTTCGCTATCGGCTCGCGCTGAGTCGTTCGAGACATTCGATGTACACTGAATGTTCTCTCATACACAATGTATTATAAAGCTCATTAATGTGCTAACATCTCATTAGTTATCACTTATCAAACCTGGTCATAGAAGTGATTCAGGTATAATAGATTAATTGTATATTTGTATATAAACGAGTTATATTATTTATTGTTAAATCCATGTGTATTCGTTTACAGTAATAAACTGCAACACTTTCAACCAGAGCCCATTATACAGGCTGCGGTAGGCCCGGGTTCGATTCCCGCATCGTCCGTAATTTTTTCTCATGATATTATTCATTAAAATATGACTGAAAATGAAGCAACGAGAATAATGGAGTTAACTGTAGTTATTTCCTTGGGGTGGCAAAAAGTCACACAGTTAATAATTTGACAGTAATAATTTCACTGAGTGTATCGGCTGATACCTTCTCTCAATAATAATGTAAATAGTACACGATAGAGTCAAAGTGATGAGAAAGATGACGGCGCTCCGTGGGCGAGCAAGGTGGTCTATTGGCATAAGTCCACGGATAGGCTGCGGTAGGCCCGGCTTCGATTCCCGGATCGTCCGTAATTTTTTCTCATCATATTATTCATTAAAATATGACTGAAAATGAAGCAACGAGAATAATGGAGTTAACTGTAGTTATTTCCTTGGGGTGGCAAAAAGTCAAACAGTTAATAATTTGACAGTAATAATTTCACTGAGAGTATCGGCTGATACCTTCTCTCAATAATAAAATAAAATATATTATAATAAACGAAATAAAATGAAAGGAGGTATTAAATAACAACAACTATATTATACAGTTGGCTCAGCGTGAGGGGAACATGGGGGCGAAATAATTTAGGGTAGACTTATATAATTTTGTATGGTTTGTGGATAATATCACGAAGAAACCAGTTTTATTGGGACGATAAACAACAAATAATAAGAACAATTGAACAAAAGATAAAAACAAATTGAACAATCAAAGCCGATCACTTGGATCGGACCTAACACAAGTTAAACAATTCGATCAAAAAATAATTCGGAACAGCTGACTGACTAGGTCACAAATGGAAAGTAGGACAGATAACAATATAGAATATAAGGTAATGTAGAAGAAGATAACGTAGGACAATTTACATTAAAGGAAGAGAACAAATATCTTATGGTACGGTAGGAATCAATCTCACTAAAATATTAGTTTATAATTTATAGGTCGGTAACATAGGGGGATCGGAAATCTATAGAATCAATAATTTGGGGACTTCTTGTAACTAATGGGACCAGTCAGTATTACAGAATTTTCTATAGTACATTCAAGGCGTCTTTCTATAGGAAGTGCAAGGCGTCGGGACTAGATTCAAACAAGTTCGTACAAAGATGGCCAAGGCAACTTCACACGAGGCATGCCATGCAACTACCCCGCAACAAATTAACACAAAGGGGACGCGAGAATCTAATACAATTAATAATTCGAAATAACGATACTTATACTAGCTGAAGGTTTATTAAGGGTTTACTAACTACTTTCAACGACAGGGGTTTACTGAAAGGGGATTATTTTATAATATCTAATCTACAGCCTGTAGACCGATTTTTCCAGAGACACGTGGCTCAAGAAGCCGTCGAGATTTCGTGTCGTATTTTACTACGAAACTAATTTTTCCACGCGGGGATATATTTTCTGGGAGTTTAATAAATAACAATTATAGGTAATTCAGAGTAACAATTAATAATACTTTCAAGGAAAGTAACACGGAAATATTTAACAAACAATTTCAGACAAAGAATTGACGATACGATAACTATTAATTATACGAGAAATAATGAAGATACGATAAACAAGGTTTAGACGACAAATAATAAAAATACGATAAACAATGACGATACGATAAATAAGAACGGTACGATAAATACGGACGGTACCACAATTATTGACGCTATGATTATTATAGACGGTATTTTCTCGAAAAATCGATCGATAAGGCACACTTATACATCAGGGAAACACAATAATCAATAATACAATCAATAATCGACAGTTAAACAAAACTAAAGCACGATAATTCGATGATATATTAATGGCGTCACCCTCCTCGAGGCCTGACCCAACTACGCAAGAAGAAACGAATTTCTTTTCAATCTAATATCAATCGAAGAGTCATCTAGAGTTGGAATCTTACCTCTTACAAGGTGCAACACTCACTAACTGAGTTTAGGACGTTAATATTTATTGGCTTCAGACGTTAATATTCGATAAACTTCGAACACAGAGACAATTAAAATCGTTTTTTCAATAAACAGGACTGTATCGAACTGATTCCAAGCAAGAAGTGAAGCGTCTAGATCTGTCTCTATCTAAATGCTATTTGGGGGGTAAAGGGGGGTATTGCACACGAAATTAATGGGCCTATTGCGCAAAAAATTAGTGGACTTCTACTGCCGGGTTGTGTCGCGGGCCTGACAGGGCCTTTTGGCACTTCAAGCTTTCGCCAGGGGGTTGTTAGATGTCTCGTCGTGTTCTATTTGTTTCGATATCCTGCGAGGCGGAATTCTGCATATTGGACCGGTGGACCAGGCCGGTGCGGGACAGGTAGAGGGAGGGAAGGAGCTACTCCATTTGACAGATTCGTATTGCAGCGCTCTTCCAGGCATATCTCGGGATACGATGACTCGTTTTTCCCCCGGTTAATCACTCGAAGGCCGGGTGGCCTGCCAAGCCGAATGAGATTGAGGGATGATCTCCCTCGATGATTTCGGCAGGAATGGTACGAGAATATAAGATATAGGGAACGAGAAGAGTATTAGTACATGAACTTATAATTACTACAATGGACCTTGGGCACTTGAGCTGGGACTTCTCGCTTTGAATTCGGTTTATAACTAAGGTGGTCACTGCGGTCTGAGCAAGAGGAGATGGTTCATTTACGAGGCTGAACAAATCTGCCTCGTTACAGCACATACATAATAGTTTACTCACTAAAATCAGAGCTTAATACAGGTGTTTGAGAAACTATGTCAAGGAAGTAAATATGAAAAAAAAAAAATCAAAAATTGATAGAACAAAAATGATGGTAAACAATAAACGTAGTTTTTATCATGCGCATATATGTAGTTCAACTTGTTAAATAACAGAGTGATTAGGTTTTAAATTAAAACTCCACAATTGATTAATATTGTTTATTTTATTTATTTATTTCAGGTTCACGCTGGTGCACGCTTGTGCTTACTTGCCTTAGTACAGACTCTAGTGGCAAGGGCGGAAGTTACTACTCTAGTGTAGAATATCTTACCTTTATGGTGCTGCCGGACGCAATTTCGCCGAACCTGACCAGAGCTGCCAACATCTTTAAAAAAAGGTGCTATTAAACGGAATATCTCTGCCTGGGCACCGAAATCAATGAAGCAAATTCAGGCGCGATTACGAACCCGTACGGCCCAAGACATGTCCGTTTTGAGTTGAAATAGACGAGTAATGTATGAAAAACGCTCATTTTTCACACTTGGCGATTTTCTATAGGAGTTTTTGTGGTGTCGGTGACGCTTCCGAGATTGCGTGGCGCACGAATCTACGACTCGGATCACTGTTCGATAAGTTGGACAAAATCAGCTGTCAGTGATAAATACGCGTGTATTCTAAAATTGTCATAGAATGTTGTTATTGTTGTCAGGATGCACAGAAGACTAACCAAGCCATAACGTTTGGTAAGTGCATCAACAGAATACAGTGGTGGTTTACATTACGTCATTTATATTCACCTTCGTTAGGTTAGGTTTGATTCGATTCTGTCCAATTTATCGAACACTGATCCGAGTCGTAGATTCGTACGCCACGCCATCTCGGAAGCGTCACCGACACCACAAAAACCCTATAGAAAATCGCTTAGTGTAAAAAATAAGTGTTTTTCATACATTACTTGTCTATTTTAAATCAAACCGGACTTGTTTTGGGCCGTACGTGCTCGTAATCGCGCCTGAATTTGCGCGGGGTATTTTGTTTCATTCATTCCGGTGCCCAGGCAGAGATATTCCGTTCAATAGCACCTTTTTTAAAGATGTTGGCAGCTCTGGTCAGATTCGGCGAAATTGCGTCCGGCAGCACCTTAATTGTTTTATATTGTAACGTGGTACACGGGGAGAACTCCGGGCAGTATATGTTCCCGCCGGTATAACAGACTCCCCGCACGGAAGAGGCTTTTTTGACCGTAAATTCGGGCGCAAAATCTGCCCGCGCGAGAAGGCAAACGTCTCGTCTTGTATTTTCGGTGACGCCACCTTCCCCATATACGGTGAACTATTGGTCCTGTCAAGACTTCCCGCAAGTGCGGGAAGTTAGAGCGCCCGAAGCGAACCTGAAAAAGCCCCGAAAACGTGGGGAGAAGAGATTCCCGCGCGGAGGCGCCACAGAACCCGGAGTTCTCCCCGTGTAGACGTTCAGACCTCTGCCTAAACCGGCCTACGGACGTACCTAAGCCCGGCCGCACGATTAAAATCGTGCCGCCCTCGCCCTGTCGAGTCCTAATGGCCGCAGACGCTCGCACATGGCGAGCAGGTCGCCGCCAGCGCTCGCAGGCCGGGCGACGCCAGTTGGTAGTATAGATAACGGAAGAGGAGCTCATTCCATTTTTCGAGAGCCTGGAGTGAACCTCGTGTTTTGCCCAGTGCCTAGAAAAGTATAGATAGATAGATAGATAGATAGAATATTTATTGAGCGCTCTGGGACGGATCCCCTCAAGCGCTGGCACTTTGGATTACAGTTTCGCAAAAATTCCACATGTGCCTGTGATACATTGTACTTAAGGTATCATAATCTTGCTAGTTTTGTATACAACTAAATGATTACTCTAATATATTATACTATAAATTTGATATATACTAAGATATGGTAATTATATAATTTTGGTTTTGACTAGTCCTACTCATATCGTTAAATCTAAGACTAGTTCGCCTTTATTTATTTATTTGTGTGTTTTCGTGTGTGTAGGTAGGTACAAGAGTGTATGTGTGTCGTGTCTGTCGGCCTATATAAGTATGTGTCTGTTCGAGGCTGAGTGGGGTGGGTTAGATATGCCATGGAGGCCCACTCCGCGAGTCCCGGCATTTGCCCTTTGTCCACAGGGAAAACCATGGCCCAAATAACTTGAGGAAGGACTCAGTCTAGGTGACTAGATTGAAGGACACTAGCTTGTGTCTGACTAGATAGTAAGTGATTGAACAGATGATATTTGAAAGTGACTAGAGTTTTACAGTTACGGATGCCAAGCGGTATGTTGTTCCAGTATGCAGCGCCTCCATGTGTGAATGAGTTTTCGAAATATTGAGTCCTACACGGTTTGATAGCTAGATTTTCGGATGGTGCTCTCGTGCGTCTAATCCCTACTTCTGTTTTATGCTTGAATTTACTTTTCAGGTACAGTGGTTCCTGAGTCTTCAATACATTCCACATCATACAGCCTAGTAGATATTCTTTTTCGATATAGTATGCGTAAAATTGCATTTTACTCATACTATGTCGAAAAATATCGTATGAAACTCGTGTGTAAGATTTTACGCACTCGATGCATAATATACTATTCTAGCGTTGACTTTCAACCACCCCATCATTGTAAAGTAGGGGGTGATATGTTCGTCCCTACGGATATTATAGATAAATCTAACGCATGAATTCAGGGCTCTTTGCAGCGAGAGCGTCAGTTCGTCAGTCAGGTCCAGGTGTATGATGCAGCAGTAATCGATCAGAGGAAAAACCAGAGTTGATATTAGCTGTATGCGTAACTGTTCGGGCAATAGTTTGCGGCAAAGGCGTAGTTGACACGCGGTGCTGTATATTCTTTTAGTAACGTTATTTATGTGAGGCCTCCAGGTGAGGTCGCTCGTCAGCGTGACTCCCAGTATGTATAGATTGGATGAATATTCAATCCCTGTTTCCCGTACTTGAATACGCGGCATCGTTCTGAGATTGAGAGAATTTATGTACCTGGTGGTCCCAACCAATATCACTCTAGTTTCACCGCTGTTCAATTGTAGCCCGCTGTCGTCTGCCCATCCGCAGACCGCATCGACGTCTCTGTTGGCCCTCTCAATTCCACTGAGGATGTTGGCTGGTTCACACTCGATCATCAGCTGGAGGTCATCGGCGTAGAAGTTGTAGCTACAGTTACATAAGATATTGCGAAGATCTGAAACATGCATGATAAAGAGCAGGGGTCCCAGAACCGATCCCTGGGGCACGCCCAGCGTCTTATTGACCCATTCAGATAATGCCCCGTTTGTTCCCCTGACAGCCTGCCGCCTCTTGGTGAGATATGAATGAAGAAATTTTAGGACCAGTGGTAAGAAGTTCAATTTCCTCAACTTTGTGAGAAGTATGGAAGGATTAACCTTGTCGAAGGCTTTGGAAAAATCAAATGAGACCATAATGACAACGTTATGTATTTCGTCGCTTAAGCACATGTATTGACTTTGAGTTAGTGAGTGAGCACACGGGCTCACTAACACTTGTAAGGTAAGACTTTATGTCTTTTTATACCTTCATTTTATTGGTTATATTTAATTAAATATGACCAATACCACCGAAGGTGGTGTAATTCGCCGAAGAAGTGATTTCAAGCTAGAAGACTTAAAATTTTTTGACGAGAAAAATTTTTCCGGCGTCACGGGAATCGAACCCGCGCCTACTGGCTGCCAATCCGGGGGCTTACACCCACTAGACCATAACCATTAAATATAACCAATAGAATAAAGGTATAAAAAGACATAAAGTCTTACCTTACAAGTGTTAGTGAGCCCGTGTGCTCACTCACTAACTCAAAGTCAATACATGTGCTCAAGCGACGAAATACATAACGTACAAATCGTGCACACGAACTAGACTTGAAAAATGACGAGTTGAATTTGAAGGCGGCGAGGTGGTCAAGTGGGTGTAAGCCCCCGGATTGGCAGCCAGTAGGCGCGGGTTCGATTCCCGTGACGCCGAATAAATTTTTCTCGTCAAAAAATTTTAAGTCTTCTAGCTTGAAATCACTTCTTCGGCGAATTACACCACCTTCGGTGGTATTGGTTATATTTAATTAAATATAACAAATGAAATAAAGGTATAAAAAGACATAAAGTCTTACCTTACAAGTGTTAGTGAGCCCGTGTGCTCACTCACTAACTCAAAGTCAATACATGTGCTTAAGCGACGAAATACATAACGTACAAATCGTGCACACGAACTAGACTTGAAAAATGACGAGTTGAATTTGAAGGCGGCCAGGTGGTCTAGTGGGTGTAAGCCCCCGGATTGGCAGCCAGTAGGCGCGGGTTCGATTCCCGTGACGCCAGATAAATTTTTCTCGTCAAAAAATTTTAAGTCTTCTAGCTCATAATGACAACCTTTCTTTTGTCTATCGCCTGGCGGTAGTAGTCTACGACCCGAATATAAATAGAGAGAGAGAGAGAGAGAGAGAGAGAGAGTTTTGTTTCGTGTGAGGAGTTCATTTTGTGAGGAGTTTTGTGTGATCCCTTGTACCGTATAACGACCCGTGCTTTTCCTTGGATATTGTTTGTGATTGTGGAATACTGGACTACCGATTGGAATTAGACGACCTACGCAACACCCCGGCTCTTCGACTGTTTGATTATTTAATACCGTCGCACCCGGATTTGTACAAGTCTCCATATCAGGTAGGATCAATCTGATTCACATTACTACCCGCCCCTGTACCCCCCCCCCCCCCCCGTATTTGGCCCGTGCCTCGAGAAACCCTGTGTCTGCATCTCAACCGTTCCCCGCGAACCGTTGGATTCAAAGCCGGCACCAGTTAGTTGTTTTCGCTGCGCGTAGCCGTGTCAGTCTTGGTCACCGCTGCGTCGATTGCAGCAGAAAGTTAGCCGACGCCATATTGCCACAGGCCTTTGACGTCACGCATCGCACTCAGCTGCTGCAAGTCAGAGTACCGAGTACACCGTAGGTTGAGTAGACTTAGTCCTCCCCACCGTCTAGCTAGATCTAGAGCACGAGTAGTGCGGAAACAGTATTTTTATATAATAATATTATAGTAGATTATAACAGTTGTTCATTTCTTTGATTTTGATATTTTCTTTATTTTGAACAGTTGATATAATTTTGAGTAGAGTAGAGTCAGTGATTATTAATCGAGTCGGGTCGTTAGTAATAGTAGAGTCAGTATTATAATTTATTTTTTTTGTATCCTACGCCAGGTAGCGGGCGTGTTAAATAATTCGCCATCTTTTCTTTTTTTGTTTTTTGAATAAATAATAGTCAATAAAATTCGGTTTGTGTCTTTATTCTTCGCCCCTACGAAATCCCTATCTCGTTAGTAGCTAGTCGGAGGGTCCCAGAGAGAGAGAGAGAGAGAGAGGACTTCTAACGAAGTCTGGCGCCCAGCAAATCCCCTACGTATCCGTTGGGCCTGGTTTGTATCCGGCTTAGCTTCCTGGGTACCCGAACCCAGGAATAACCCGTTACAATATATATCAGTTTCTATTTTGACTTATTTAAATGGCGCCATCTTCGAACTGTTTCTTTTTCTTTCTGTTTTTTATTGACTTTTTATCACACCCTCACTCAATAAAAAAAACTCTTCTATTAGATAGCAAGTTTTAGCATGATTGCCGTTAGTTTTTCAAACGATGGTAAGGGTAGTGGCTTTGTTAGTATATCTGCCACTTGATCGTTTGTATTAACATATTTCACATCGACTATTTCTTGCTCTATCTTTTCTTTGATGAAGTGATGCTTTATGTCTAAATGTTTCATTCGCTTGTGTTGTTCTGGAGACTTACTCGAGTGAATCGTAGATTGGTTATCCTCTGTAACTTTCTCTGCGTATGTCTCACGGCAGAAGGCCGTGAAATTACGCTAGCTCGCGTGAATTCTTTGTCACGGGTATGAATTTTGGAGCTCCTCCTAGAAAAAATGTGTATAACCTTTTGTTTCCCTAATACAGACTTGGGATTGCACACTCTCAGACTCGGGTACCAATTAAAGCTGTACCGTCGCTGCCTGAGTGTTAGATCACCGAAGCTGCCTGATTTAAGCCAGCTGAACACGATTTTATTTCTAAGTGATTTTAGCTGAAAGAATTTATGTTAATCAAAGAAATGAAACAAGACACGAAATGAAAGACAGTAGATTCGATTTGATTATTCTATCGGTTGATTATTTTATTGATTCGATTTTTCTATCGATTTTGCTTAAAGCTACTATTTACATGAACGAAATGAAATAATAATGTGATTCGATAAAATCAAATAATAACTGTTAATTCTAATCGTTTTTCTATTTCTAATTGCTTTTTTTTTTCGTTTCTGTTTCTGTTCTGTTTTTTTTTGTTCTGAATTGCTGCTTTAGCGAATCTATTTTTGTTTCGAGTTTGAGTTAAATTGCTGCTTTAGCTAATTTACTTTTGTTTCCCTTTTTTTTTTGATTCTATAATTACTGTCTTAGCTAATTATATTTTTCTTTTGTTTTGAGTTCAATCTAAATTGCTGCTTGAGCCAATTTAATTTCTCGAGTTTTGATTCTATGTGAGGTAAGATCTTGCTTTGATTGACTTCCCATATTTGAGGTTATTAGAGTTCAACTATCTAACAGATGTGAGTCGATTGACTGCTCCAGTACGAATCGCTGACTGCTGCCTCAGCGTGCCAGCTTATATAGTAGTTCTCGTGACGTCACGTCAGGGTCTTCTGATCGGATCGGCGCGAGGCTATTCGCGCGGTCGTATGGTCGTAGTTCGGTCGTTCAGCTGAGCCGTATAGTTTGAACACGTTACACCTCATATATTATCACCTTAATCTTATTTTCAATTTTTAATTCTAATAGTAAATTTCTTAGCCAATAAGCTTCGCTGATACATGCACTCAGGCCTATGTATTCTGCTTCGGTTGAGGACAAAGCTACGGTAGGTTGTTTCTTTGAACACCATGATACCAGGTTCCCGTAAACCTGAAAACAATAGCCACTTGTCGACTTTCGATCAATTGGGTTACTGCCCCAGTCTACATCAGCGTAGCCTGTCAGTGTACATTCGTTTCTTCTTCTTTGGTATTCTAGTGTCACGTGAGGGTGAAGCCCGAGCGGATGAAAAATAGTTCACGCAACCAAGAGATAATTTAAATTTTTGACTTACTTTCGATAAGTCGGTATATGGGATCTTGCTTACCTAGCTCTATACAGAGCCGTACGTCTATTTAAATATGCTAATTATGAGGCCAATGACTAGGATTAGGATTTGGTTCATTGATGGTAAAACTCAAATGAAAATGATTGGTTAACTGATAAAAACTAAGTATATTCTACAAGCGATTTGGGTAAATATGCCAATGAATGATTAACAAAGAAATGATGAAAAGATTGATGGATACTATACTATAGTCGGTTCTCGGTTAATGCATCTCTCTTTCTCTCTATTGTACTGATATAAAGATAATGTAACCTAATAACTAAAGAAAATAATAGTGTTGTGATACTCTAGGCAAGACTGATTTGTGCACGAATGACTTATACGCAAATCAGCCTTATGATCCCTCTTGGGTGATTTTCCTAGTAAGAGAGATTTTGATGTGTAAGACTTACGCCAAAATCTGTCTTTTGATCACTATGATTTATGGTAAACAATCGGTTATTAAAATTAAAAACTTAGCGTTGCTGTCTGACTGTACTGAGGTTGGGGCCCGTCGGATAGAATCGGAGCTCTTGGGTGATAAGTACTCCAGTGGGTCTCACCTCGTCGTTAGCACGTATGCAGCACTAAACCAGATCACTTGTTTAAAATAAAGTTTATGAACTGAAGCTATTAATTAATAAAATACTCGAATGGTTTAAAATGGTTGAATTCGATTAAAAATGTCAATGTGCAAAAATGAATTATTATTTTAACTTGAAACTATTTGAGGTTTATTTAATATTGAATTTGATTTGAATTAAATTGTTGAGAATTATAAATGTGTCCATGCACTTCTTTTAGCTTTCGCTAATAGAGATTTATTTAACGAGATTAACTAAGTCCTTTAGTATCGTCACTTAAAAGATTTTCGATTACTAACTCTTGCTTAACTGTTGAACCTCGGGACACGTCCGTGCACTATGCAACTTTTCAGACGAAAGACAAGTAATTCAGTTTAGATGCAGCCACGAGGCCGCTGGTGCATTGCATAGGTGTTACTCCGCCGTGGTAATTAGCCAATCAGAGACCTGCGTCTTTACGCGGATGAGTAAACTCATCGCTCCTGGCCGTTTTACCTAAGACAGCGTTCCGCGGTCCCAGCCTCAAGACAGTCTGTTTGCAATAACATTTAAAATTTCATGCATTCCAATTCTTAACAATTTTCCTCACACATCCTTCCATACGTTCTAATGACTAATTTGGTATCATCGAGAATTTCCTTAGTTGATTGGTTAAGCCTATTTGTTCTTGTAAAAATCAATTTATTAAGAGAGTAGTCACGACGAACCGACTATGCAGTACTGGGTCAGCAAAAAGCCCGGCACTGCATCTAACCTTAACTTACCTTATGGTATTAAATTCTTATCTCTAGGACTCGACCGGAGTTCGTGACTTTTAAGCAGAGAGGGTTTTGGATTTAATGAAATATTATATTTTGGATTATAGTATAACTGAATTCTTCCCACGGTTATATATTTTATGATATGAAAAATGGAATTTTGAATAATGTGTAGTCGCACGTAACACCCCTCCCTACTTAGAGTCATCGGCGTCCTCGTCGATTCGCATTAAAAACTACAGTTTCTAACTCTTATTTATTTTACCCCTTGGGATCTTCTGAAGTGTTACATATGACTCTTCTACCTGATCTTTCTCTTTCGTTATATCTTTTGCTTCTCTGCTGACTCGACTTCTGATAACCCTTCCTCGCAGGACAGATAAAAAAAAGAAAAAGGGGAGGGAAGAGTTTCACAGCATCTTTATGCTTCTCCGATCTTAGTATTGTTTGTACCTCCATTCGAACAATGTCGCTTAACAAGGAAGCCATCGTGTTGGGTGCACTAGTTTCTTCCCTTAACTGGGAAGGGGTAACGGAAATGACCCCAACTATGTTCCGAAATTGGTTTAGTGAAGAGTGGTCTAAATTCATTCGTGGCAAGGGTGAGGTGACGCTATTGAAGGATCGAAAGGCGACCTGTCTTCCCTGTTATTTGACCCAGTAAGTAATGCTTTCCCCACATAACTTCAATAATTTAATAAATGCGTTTGTACTCTAGCGTTGAGACCAATGACATAGAGGGAGTCTTCACTATCCATCGTCTGAGCAAGCATACCGTGCAGGCACCCCATACTTTCTGTTTTCGTTGTCACGAGATCTTACTGACTGTTGGTAGTCCCGACAACTGCGTACAATGCGAAAGATTGAAAGTGCTACTTAAACATGCGGCCGAAGCTCGTTACATGAACCGTTTCTAAAAACCGTTTCTAAGTGTAACAATATATCGACTTTATATTTGATTTTATATCGCATTTTCTTTTTGCAACCCTTCAGAACTCCCACTATCCTACTTCCCAACTATTCTACGTTATTTAATTATACTTAATTATAAGTCTACACTATTTGTCATATACGCAAGGTAGTAGCTTGAGGTAATTTAATATGGATATACGTTTATATAAGTAGCTACTAGATTATCGTAATGATATAAATCGAGGTCAGCAGTTTGGGTCCTAATTTTCTTTTGAGAGATTCAATAATAAGATAGAAATCCAACAGGATTAGGGTAAAACCTCGAAATTCTATGAATTATCCTGTTTGTCTCATTCATTTTGTGACTATACCAAACTCGATTTATTCCGCTGAAATAATGCATTCATAAACCCTTAAGTAACAGGTAATTTAACTAATTACATCCTTAGCCTCTATAGTTTAATATTCAAGAATGGTATTAGGTAAGGTAATAGGAACATAATCTATCAGTGTTTGTCTGCATCAATTTGCTCTTGCCTTCTGGGCTGGTAAGGAGCGAGTCGAGGTTTCCGCCTTTGCTGTACCCGTCGCTTTGATTTCTTTCAGCTCGAATTCGTTATCCTGGCTTGAACTCCCTTTGTCTTTCTCTTCGATGTTGTATTTGGTCTTTCTTTTTTTCACGATTAGGTTGCTGTGAATTCTTTCCCATATCCTCTTCCAACAACAGATACCTATTACCAGAGCTACGAGTCCTACCTGCGCTGCATATCCTCCATAGATCAGACTTTCATGATGTTGTTTTTCTCGGCGATGAGTTCCCAATTCCTCCAGTTCATTCTCTATCTCATATAGAGATTTCCCTTCGTCAAATTCACTTTCATCCTCGGTGGTAGCTTCGGTTAGGTATTTTACCACATTATGCTGGCTTAGCTTTGGCGATATTTGACTTAGGTTAAGTGTCAGTTTAGGTTGGTAGACATACTGTTCTTGTTGACTAAACACCTGGACTCCTGGTAGTGTGATGTAGTGTGTTTTACCTACGCATTTTTCATCCAGATAGAGGATCCCAGTTCCTGTTAGTTTGACCAATTGATCTTTGGTGTTCTTACAAATAATTTGAACGGTTTCCGGTTCATTAAACGAATATAGCCATCCTCCAACGGAGCTCAGTTTGGTCCAAAATGCCTCATACCCTGATTTTAGTCTGATGTCGCACTGACGCAGCGTCTGATGATCTGGATTCAATAGCAACTGAATCTCACAGGTAGTAGATGTTGCAACTTCGATTAACGGTAGTTCGAGGGCACATAGATGGCAATACCATGTATTTATACATCCTCTTATATGCCTTTCATCGGGTAAGATATAGGTTTGATGATCGTTACTTAGCCCTAGGTATGTTGTTCTTGGTATTACCTGTGCGGTTACCGTTCCGTTTCCGTTCTTCTGTGGTGTCGGCCAGCTGTGTATCCTATAAAGTTGATAAGCTATTCGGTCTACCAATGGTAATCTCATTATTATCATAATCTTTCCTCGATGGTTCCCCACTTCCATCACTGCAATCTTTGCAATTTCTTCTATTCGATGGTAGTATCGTGGCAGCGGCAACTCGTACTCTCCGATAGACTCGTGGATTTCTCGGATTGTTGATTTCAGCTGTTTACCCGTCAATAGCGACCCGTGGACTTTCTCCTCTCGTGCTGCTTCTATAGCTGTTATGAATTCTCCGATGCTGCTTATATAGTGTTTCAAAGCGATCATTAAATCGTTTCGATACATTAGCACCGCCCCTATGTACTGGGTGTGGGTAATAACTTCTGACATATGGTTCGTATTTTTAGTGATTTGATTGATCCTGTTTCTATTTATTTCTATCGCTTTTTCATTATGTCGTGCTTTGTCATGGAGTTTATGGAGTGAGCTGGATATCAGGTGAGTCTGATTGCGTAGTATTTTCGTCAGCCTAGTTTGGTCTTCATGTAGCTTGTCGATTTCTCTGTTGAAGTATTCTCCATCTTCTGCAGTTAGTGCTCCGAACAGGTATCGGCTTGCAGACCCGATAATTTCCAGTGGTGCTCCACGTTTAGATATACTGTGAGGTAAGTTGTCGATGTCGGGCAGCAGGATTTCATTAGCCAATTCCTTAACTTCCTCTCGGAGCTCTATGGCTTCTGCTATCAATTCCCTCATTGTTATCACGAGTAGGAGGTCGTCACACTGATCAGTAACATTCTTCATTTCTTTGCACTCTCTATATATTTCATCGTACCTTTCCGCTCCTTCGGGGAATTCATGTGCCAGCTTTTCCACATCTATGAAGAGTACCAGGCGCCACTCCGCTCTCTTGAATCTGATGTTGTGTAACTTCTCGTAATATATCCCTGGACTAGATACGATCGTTTCTACTGCATAGCCTGGCTCACTAGCTGCTCTTCCGATGATCCCAGCCCAAATCAGCAACAGCAAACCCCTCATCTTCTTGGTTTATAAGTCTCGTTTATCACTTCTACTGGAACAAGGGTCGGTCTTTCTGTATATGTCTACTGGAATTCAAATACTATCTGTCATGCGTTTCGTCAGTCATCAGTCAATGAGCCAATTCGATCTTATCTATATGTTTTACAAATCGTTTACCATCATCTGACTCCAATATTACGCTATTATTTTCCAATATTTTTATAATTTTAAAAGGTCCTATATACCTCTTACCGAATTTTCCCTTCTTGACCTCTATTAATACCCGTGCCATATCTCCTTCTTTACCTGGAAATGGATGAGCTTTTTGATCGTAATACCTCTTAGACTTATGCTTTGCTCGGATCAAATTGTCAGCAGCCAATGTCTGCATCTCAGTGAGCCTTATTATTAAGTCGCCAAGGTAGGAGTTATAGGTCAATATCTTTTCACCGGTTGGAAACGAACTCGGACATCGCGCTATCTTCCCGTAGACTAGCTCATAAGGCGTAAAATTAGTTCCCTCGTGAACAGCCGTATTATAAGAGAACATGGCGAATGGAACTAGTTCATCCCAGTCGTCAATTTCTCCCAAATAATGCTTTATATATTCCGTGAGTACTATATGGCTACGCTCTAAAGCGCCATTAGACTGAGGTCTATAGCTCGATGTCGTAACATGCCTGATCTTAAATGCCTTCGCTAGTTCGTGAAGTAATTTGTTCACAAAGCTAGTTCCTCTATCAGTTAGTATGACTCGCGGAGCTCCGTGCTGTAAAATCAAATGCTTTACTAACGCGTGTGCTACTGTCTCGGCTCTTATATCGGGAATCGGTACCGCAATACAATACTTTGTTAGATTATCTTGCATTGTTAAAATGTGTTTATTATTATTCGGAGTTACGGGGAGAGGTCCTACGGTATCTAATGACACTTTGTCGAACGGCTCGGCTGACGTGTCCGTGATTATCATCGGCTCTCTAGTTTTTACTCTAACTAGCTTTTGTTCTTGACAGCTAATGCAATTGCGGATGAAAATACTTATGTCTTCCCTCATTTTGGGCCAGTAGAATCTTTCGCGTACCCTTTTAAATGTTTTTGTCACCCCTTTATGCCCTCCGATTAAACTATTATGCATTTCCGCGATAATCTCGGCACGAATTTCGGTTGGGGGTACTTGTGTTATACCATTGCAAATCGTTATTAGAACTTCATCATCATCAAATATTTCCGATAATAATTTTGGCCATATATCCGTAGATAATCCATCTGTGTAGTCTTCCGTTTTCGAAATGCTTAATGTTGTTATTCCTAATTGGTTGAGTGTAGATTTCAAATTCTCTAGTCCGAGAGTTAAATTTTCTATTGTGATTTCATCGAAATACTTCTTTTTGACTACTACACTGAATATCTTATATTTCCCGCGTTTGGTAATTATGATCTGCCCTATTTTCGGTTTCGCGTTTCGTTGGTCGTCCGCATCAATCGCTTCTAGATCAACTAACAATTTACCTATTGATGTGTTTAATTCCGAATCTGTTGTTGTAAAGTGTACATAATTATCTTTAATGTAAGTTAAGTTGTCTCTACTTGATATTATGTTAGTAGGGGGTCGATGACGCGCTCCCGGAAGATTTAAAGGTGACGTAGGCGCTATGTCTGGCAATATTCGTTCTGTTACCTGTATGCTCGAGGGAACCGGCTCGATTTTTAATTGCGGCTCCAATCGTCTCGGAGGCCTTATGGCTTTCGATTTCTCAGTATCGTTTTCGCGATCTACCGTATTGTCCTTTTCCTGTATCATAGACGGATACGGGGTGGACAGTGCTAATGGCCGGGGCGCGATTATAGGTGTTGGTAATACTGATTTATGCAAAGGTCTACTAATGATTGATTCATCTAATTGCTTTTGGTTATTGTCTTGCAATTCTACTTGCTCTTTTGCCTGACTTTCTTCTGTTGCCTTCTTTAGCAATTTACTTATCCTACGATTTAACTCCTTGTCTTCCGTTTCGTCATTGTACGGGTCTCGTTCTGTCAGTACGTTGCGAATTGACTCATCTACTTCCTCACCTTCCGATATCGCGGCAGGCAGATCAGTTACCAAAGTGTCTTGTAAGATTGAGCTTCTATCTAATAAGGATCGATCAAAACGACTAAATGATTCCTGCAATTCTTTAAGATCTACGCCCGTACTTGAAAACACGTCGTCATCTACTTCACTATCGCTATCGTGGCCCGCCGGCTCCAGTTCAATAGTGATATTCTCCGCGCCTGACTCATTCTCTGTTGTTGATTCTACTTGATCTGATTCAACCTCGGGTTTTGCGATACCCGCTTGTTTCTTCAAAGCTGTAGGTTGAAATCCCAAATTTGGTAAAGCGCTTCTCTGTTTTCTAAAGGCTGGTGGCTCCGAGGATTCGTCATCCGAAGAGTCCTCGGATACATGCTCTACTATCGGATCTAGAACTGGTGTCGGCTTGCTTACTGTAGCTTTGGCTTTCGACCGTGTTCTTAATGCAATAGCGCTTGTATCTAATTCGGGTAACGTTTTGGATCTCGTTTTGACATTTTTTTTATTAACAGTCTTTTTCGGCGCCTCTGAGACAGATCGAGCTAACGTTCTTCGAGAAGTCGCGGCAGGTATTTTAGACTGACTCGGTTCTTTCTTTTGACTACTTATTGGAAACAACTTTACTTCTTCCGTGTTTTGAATTGATGGCGATTCCGTCCTTAAATTTGTACAAATTGTGATTTTTATACCCGTTCCTTTGAAGATAAAACGTAACATTCTTCTCACATTATTCCAACTAAGCCCATCGATTCCACAACCAATTTTCGGCAAAGCTACGGATTCAAGTTTATCTGTTTCTAAAATTCCACGAAAGTTAATTAAACTGAGATACAAATCTTCATAGGTCGGTTTGTCCCAATAATTTTGTTTTGTCATAATGTAATAAATTATTTGATCAGGTAAATGCAATTTAGCGGTTGAATGTAATTTAGCTTGGAGTTTAAGTGTTTCCGGTACACCATATTTTTCTTTGAATTCTACTGCTATACCGTCGCTCATTTCAAGATCGACAGAAACTGTGTGAGCATAATTATCAACTTGATTAAAAAGGCTATCATGTAACTCTATTACGTCCGGATTTTCGATCGTAGCCGTTCTTACCAAGTTCAAATATTCCGAATATTTTGGAAATGAATTTACTGATTTTACTGGTAAGAACTCCTCCTCGTTCTCAGAAGAGCTGGTCGACTGGTCACTAGTAATCGGATTCCGCGATAACGCGTCAGCGTTGGTGTTTAGCCGGCCCGCCTTATGCTCGAACGTGTAGTTGTAATCTCGTAACTTCAGTCTCCAGCGTATTAAACGCTGCCCAGGATCTTTTATTGAGTCGATCCATCTCAGAGGTTCGTGATCACTAACTAGTTTGAATGTACGTCCATATAAATATGGCCTAAATTGTAATATACCGTATAAAACTGCTAAACACTCTTTCTCCGTAGTGAAATAATTTTGTTCTGCCTTTATCAGTGCGCGAGATAAATACGCGATAGGCAAGTCATGCCCGTCTACTTCTTGGCTTAAAACTGCTCCGATAGCAAAATCGGATGCATCGGTTGTGAGTGTAAAGGGTTTTTCGAAATTTGGATATTGAAGAATAGGTTCGCAGCATGATGATTTTCGTAGGGTCCTATAGCTTTCTTTCTAATCTCTTCCCCACACGAATGGAGTATCTTTCTTTAGCAACTCAGTTAATGGTTTTGCCTTAGCTGCGAAATCTTTTATAAATTTCCTATAGTAACCTGCAAGCCCTAAAAATTGTCGAATGTTTTTCTGTGTTTTGGGACGGGGAAAATATTTGACTGCTCTAATTTTATTTGGATCTGGTCTAACCCCTTTTCTACCTATTATATGCCCTAGATAGGCTACTTCTATTCTCAAGAACTCGCATTTATCTGGCTGTAAGGTTAATTTAGCTTCTTCTAAACGTTTAAATAGCCTACGAACTCTCTTACCATGTTCCTCAAGATCTTTCGCGAAAACTATTATGTCATCAAGATACACGAGAACCTCCACCCCTTGTAACCCGCGCAATGTTTGATCCATTAATCGCTGGAAAGTTGCAGGAGCGTTTTTAAGCCCTTCCGGCATTCTCGGGCATTCAAAATGACCTTCAGGTGTTGTGAACGCAGTTTTCGCTTGATCTCTGGGATCCATCTCTATTTGCTGAAATCCGCTAGCTAAATCAAAGGTGGAAAAATATCTTGCCTCTCCAAGTCGATCTAAAATATCGGTAATATTCGGCAATGGGTATGCGTCACCGATTGTTTTTTCGTTCAACTTGCGAAAATCTATTACCATTCTCCACCTTGGATTTCCCCTAGAATCGGGCTTCTTAGGAATAATCCATATCGGTGAGTTGTAAGGAGAGCTTGATGGTGCAATAATATCGCTATCCATTTTGATCTTAACTTGTTTCGCGATCTCGGCTTTGTGAATCGGAGGAAAACGGTATTGACGCGAGTTCACAGGTACATCATCCTGTGTCAATATTCGATGTTTAACTAACGGTGTGAATTGTAATTTGTCACCGGGCAAATGAAATATGTTCGGGTATTCTTCAACTATGTCTAATACATGATCTTGTTCTTCCTCATTTAAGTGGTCCAAATGTAATTTAGATTCTGCTTCTGCAAACCGATTTATTATTATCCCTTTTTGTCGCGGCTCTTCTAGGTCTGACCCGTAATCTAATTCTTCTGGAAATTTGTGAAACTCGAAAGGGATTATTTCTTGTGGCGGAATTTCTATTTTAATATCATCATCTAAAGTATTGATTGCTAATACATGACACGCGCCGTTTTCAACCGAGACAGCAGCTTCACCGATATAAACACCTTCGCTAGTGAGGATCTTCGGTAGATACCCTTCTGTTAATTCTGGGTTTATCACGTCGACAGCAATGACCTGCTTAGTTCGGCCTCGAATTTGAAAAATGCGTCTATTTGATTTTTCTTCGGTACTGATCATATCGCACACCTAGTTCTAAACTAGGACAAGTCAAAAAACCTGGATTTTGAGTTATTATTATTTTTGTATACCCCGATACCATACGCAACTGACTACAAGAAGAGATTCAACTTAATGTTCATAATCATGACGACAGATTGCACTAACTTGGTTTTGCTGAATAAATGAGTCGCTCTTTCTCCCGGCTAAATCGATGTATTGTTAGTTGTTTCCATGACAATTAGCGGGATGCGCGTACGAGTGCAAATCAAAACTAGGTTATTTTGAGTCGCCGCAATTTTGGTGAATGAGGCAGCATATTTTCATCAGGTTATTTTGAGTTATTACAGTGTTTGAAAATAATCTATATTCATCTGCTCTATCATTTTGAATTGTTCCAGCTTTGATTTCACAGGTATGTATTTTTTTCGCTTATATTTTGACTTGACTCTCTTTTGATCCGAATATATCTATATTTTTAGTTATCTCAGTTTTATTGGTGGGCTTTTGTATCAATGTTTTTCATTACTGAGCATGAATTTTAAAATGTCATTATTCATTATTTAATGCAGAATTTTAGTATTCAAACGATTATTATCTTGTTTTGATGTTATCCGCTACAATTGTGTCCTCAAGAGAGTTTCTTTGAGTTATCCGACTTTTGATGGTTATGAGAGTCAAAAGACAATTGTTTATTATTTTTCAGAAAAACGTTCAGCCGAGGACGCTTTCTGATTAATATCATACAATAAAGGGCCAGCGATAGCGATTGCATATTAAATGAAGAAAATTCGACAATGCCGACAGTCAAAATATCACTTCCTTTAGATACCATAATGAACATAGATTACCCGGTTGGTACTACTATACCAAATGCTTCTGAAACGCAACAGACAAAGCAGCGTGGAATAGATTGGTCCCGTATTATTCCTCCAAGTGACGAAAGTGTCATTGATGACTCTGATGCTGATCCCAACTTTAGCCTTCCAAAAGTAAAGAAGAAGAAACTACTCCATAAAGTAATTCCTACTTCTTCAAGTTCTAGTAATAGCTCTGATACATCGTTAGATTCTACGAGCTCTGGCAGTGGTTCTGAATCTGAAGATGAAATCAGAGACGATGGCGTCGTTACTGATGCTATACAAGAACTTGAAGAACAAAACGCTGTAATAGAAGATGGCAATGATAAATCCAATGAAGAAAAAAGAGGTAAAAAAAGACTAAGGAAAGAACATCAATGGAACTGCAGGGTAACAAAACATCTGACAAATACGGGCAAAGCCTATCAATCTCTGTCTAAATCGAAAAAAGTAGTTACTGCAAGAAAAATTCGTGCGCCTTGTGAGTCAAAATGTAAACTTCATTGTAGTAGTAATATTGATGAAGAAAAGAGGAAAATAATTTTTGATGCTTTTTGGAAACTTGGAGATCTTCAGCAGCAGAGGGAGTTTATAGTAAGACACACGAAGGAAATAAAACCCAAATACAGATACTCCTGCACACAAAACTATAGAAGTTTGAATAAGGCATTTCATTTTGATATTGATGGAACTCAAATCCGCGTGTGTAAGACGTTCTTCAAGGCTACACTTGACTTGAGTAATACATACATTAGGACTGCACTCTCGAAGAAAGATAGTTTGGGCGTAGTGGCTGCAGATTTGAGAGGAAAACATGGAAATCAACCTACGGTCTATCCTGAAATCAAAGCTAGTGTTGTAAAGTTCATTGATGCTATTCCGAGGATTGAATCACACTACTTGAGAGCACAAACATCAAGAGAATTTATCTGCAGCGATAAATCCCTTGCTGACTTATATCGTGATTATAAGGAGGAACGTGAAAATAACCAGTTGCCTTTCACCTCTGCGTCAACTTTCAATAGAATATTTAATACCGAATTTAATATCTCATTTTTCGTGCCGAAGAAGGACCTTTGTGATCTCTGCGAAAGCTATAAAAATGCGGATGTAGAAAGAAAGGTGCAATTACGCGAAGCCTATGAACAACATCTAGTTGAGAAGAATTTAGCAAGGACAGAAAAAGAAAATGACAAAAATCGGAAAGATGGAGCCATTGTAGCAGTTTACGATTTGCAAGCAGTAATGCAAATAACAAAGGGCCAAGTTTCGTTGTTTTTCTACAAGTCGAGGATTAACTGTCTAAATTTTACTATTAGTGATTTAAACGTCAAGAATGTGGTATGCTATTTTTGGGACGAAACTGACGCAAAACGAGGTGCTGTGGAAATAGGCTTATGCGTACTGCATCATATTGACATGCTATTAGATAAAAATCCAGACAAGGACATTGACATAATCTTCTATTCTGATAATTGTCCCGGACAGCAAAAGAATAAGTTTTTATTATCGGCCTATGCTTATGCTGTAGTTAACAAACGAGTAAACTCGATCACACACAAATTTCTTATACGGGGTCACTCTCAGAACGAGGTTGATAATGTCCATAGCGTGATTGAAAAACAAATTAAAAGGCATTTGAAGGCGGGTCCAATCTATACACCGTCCCAATATACCACACTCATACGTACTGCAAAAAAAACTGGATGTCCTTACAAAGTTGAAGAAATGACATTTGACAAATTTTATGACATGAAACTCTTGCAAGAAGAATGGGGAAACAATTTTAATTTAGATGAAAATAAGAATCAAGTTAAGTGGCAGGATATCAAAGTTTTGCGAGTGGAAAAAGAACATCCAGGAGCATTTTTTCATAAAACATCTTTCGCAGAGGAAGACTACAAAAAAACATTTGTCCGGAAAAGGAGAACCCAAGAAGATCTCACAGTATTTAAAGGCTTGACAAAAGCATACACGCAGAAAATACCACTGACTGAAGCAAAGAGAAAGGACATCCAGGAACTCATAAATAAATGTGTTATACCAAAACCTTACGTTGATTCCTATTACAAAAATGTGCTTGGGGACATTTAAGATATGAAGTACTTAATATCTTACAATGTTTTTTGCTCATATAATTACGAAAGCCTGTCTAGAAATGTATCCTATAAGTATATTCTTAGATTTGTATTATACTTTTCTGGTCAAGCTTGATATTTGTGATTAAAAGTTAACTGTTGATCTCAAGAGTATAAAACTCGTTCCTTGATAGTTCTAAGTCTAGAGTTAGTTCAAAGTCAAAGTTATTTTCAGAGATTTATCTCTATCTAGTGACACAAAGTTTATTGTTATTTGTTCAAGAGACTCCATGTTGATTCCTTCACTTATACTTTTATATTGCTTTATTTGTTCACAGCAGCAGCTGTAATGTTCAACTTTATCTAGTAATAATCACCTGAATAAGTATTAATTAATAATACTATTTAATATTTGATAAGCTGATTCTTGATTCCTTAATAAACAGAATTCAATTAAGAAAACAAGTCTTTTGCTTTCAATCTGTAATTCTAGGTCATTTATTCTTTAAGATTGACTCTGAAGTGCTATATTTTACACATTTTCAGATTTAAGTATCGGTTTTCATGAATGTAATGACTATCTTCCTGCAAATTTAATAGTAGATCAACTCAAAATTATTCAACAAAACTGTGACAATTCGAATTGAATTTTGAATTCTTTAGAAAGAGTAATCATCTATAATGTGACAAGACAAAAAATTGGGTTTGTGATTAAAAATATTGATCATCAAACCCAAGTCTGAAATCAGGCGATTAAAAATATTTCTTCGTCCTGAATATGTCAATAATTAATTAATTATCCAAAGGCAAAATGGAGAAAAACGTTTTTTGCTCATACTGAAAAATGAGATTTTTTTACTTGTTCCAGTTTAGAACCAGGTGTGCGATATTATCGCGAAGAAAACGCATCGGCCTTATTGGTTCAGTTTTCGTCACCAAAGTGTTATGATGAAACGAAATTTCTGCCTTTTCTTTACGTAAATAATCTTTCCCTAAAATACCATCGCAAACTAGTGGAAAGGTAGATCGAACTACCTGAAAGTTATTAGGTTTACCCTGCAAGGTTAATTCCGTAGTACCTAATGTTCTTATTTGGTCTGCGGTTATTCCCGATATCGTCACGGATTCATTCACATTTACTAGTACATCCGATCTTAACGCGCCTGCTTTTACTAGACTTATTTCCGCGCCGGTATCTATAAGGAAAATTGCCGAGTTATTTCCGAGTTCGGGTGCTGTTACTTTTATTAATGGTGATTCTCGACTTGATCCGCACGTAAAAACCCTGCTACCGGATCGGCAAATCTCACGGTTCGTTGACGCTCTGGTGTCACTTGACCCGCCGTCGCGTCTGAGCGTCGGACTGCTTGGGAGTTTAAATCACCGGCCTGACTATTATCATGCGGGGACGGTGTTCGCGATCGCATTGTCGAGCTGGTACCTTGTCTCCGCGAGTCATGCTCACCTGATCTACTCGGATCAAACAATCGGGAATTTGGAATTGGCGAGCTAGGTCTATGTCTTGTCCATGTCGATCTTTGTTCTGGAGTAACCGGTCGCTGTTCTACTTTATTTGCGAAGCCTCTTTGGCATCCGCACGGTGTATGCCGCATACACGACCTAGCTGAGCAACAACATGTATGTACTGGTTGACACCCGAGACACGGTTGTTGAAATATCGCGTGTATAGGTACGTCCGCGACTCCCGCGTTTGCCTCAGGTCTTACCGACGGTTGCCTTATGGAATTAGGCGACAAGCTACGTTCCCGGTTTCCCGGTTCTTCCGTAACGAAGAAGTTTTGGAAATTTCGTGACGAATGTTGTTGTGGGAAATTTTGAAAATGGCTATGCGAGTGTGAAGGCATTTGGCTAGGACGCGTAAACGTAGCCCTGAATGTTTCTCCCGACGGTAGAATCCCAGTTCGCATTCGTGTTTCTACATGCATTGCATACTCTAATGCTTTATCTAGGGTCTTGGGCATTCGCCCGTCTACAGCCTTAGCTATCTCTTCAGGCAAACCGCGGATAAAAGCATCCAGCGCGCACGCATATACTGGCTTTAACATTTGTTCTGGGACATCAGTGAACTCATCTTCTAAAGCAACGCGCGCCCCGCTGATTAGTATATTTAATCTGTCATAAAAATCACTAACGGTTTCATCTCTCTTCATCCGAATATTGTTAATTTCGTTATGATGATAGGGGTACGTTCGTCCGGGTGCAAATCTTGTTTTTAAATGTTTTGTTAGATCATTTACAGTTCTGAACGTTTTCCCGTATGTACTATCGCGAGCTGACCCTTTTAATTTTCCTAATACTGCTTTAACGAATGACCCTTCAGATCCCGGCGGAACATAAACTGAACCGTTGTGAACGTCCTGAAGGAAATCCTTCAACGGAACGTTCTTCCCATCAAAGAACGGAATATTTAAGGTACTATGTTGGAGAGCAAAGCATTCAGCCATAGAGGTCATCATCGCGTTACTTATATTCGGATCTATAGTAGTATTTTGCGTATCATTACCAGTTCCATTACCACCTGGCATTTTACCGGTTATGATATAAGACTTTTGTACACAGTAATAATTTCAACAAAATAGCTTACGATTTATCATGCACATATATGTTATAGATGTCAAGGGAAAATTCGATAATCACTGAACTGCATGCACGTATATTACTATATATATATATACTTATTTCTACGTACAATATAAGACAGAGAGAGCTGCAATCTCGAGACGCTATATTTGTCAGAATTTCGAATTTTTCCAATTTTTTTTTTTTTTTTTTTTTTTTTTATTCTTCAATTTTATTTCAACAAACGCACTCTGGCTAGCAGCATCCCACCGCTGCCACCAAAATCTTGTGTCACGTGAGGGTGAAGCCCGAGCGGATGAAAAATAGTTCACGCAACCAAGAGATAATTTAAATTTTTGACTTACTTTCGATAAGTCGGTATATGGGATCTTGCTTACCTAGCTCTATACAGAGCCGTACGTCTATTTAAATATGCTAATTATGAGGCCAATGACTAGGATTAGGATTTGGTTCATTGATGGTAAAACTCAAATGAAAATGATTGGTTAACTGATAAAAACTAAGTATATTCTACAAGCGATTTGGGTAAATATGCCAATGAATGATTAACAAAGAAATGATGAAAAGATTGATGGATACTATACTATAGTCGGTTCTCGGTTAATGCATCTCTCTTTCTCTCTATTGTACTGATATAAAGATAATGTAACCTAATAACTAAAGAAAATAATAGTGTTGTGATACTCTAGGCAAGACTGATTTGTGCACGAATGACTTATACGCAAATCAGCCTTATGATCCCTCTTGGGTGATTTTCCTAGTAAGAGAGATTTTGATGTGTAAGACTTACGCCAAAATCTGTCTTTTGATCACTATGATTTATGGTAAACAATCGGTTATTAAAATTAAAAACTTAGCGTTGCTGTCTGACTGTACTGAGGTTGGGGCCCGTCGGATAGAATCGGAGCTCTTGGGTGATAAGTACTCCAGTGGGTCTCACCTCGTCGTTAGCACGTATGCAGCACTAAACCAGATCACTTGTTTAAAATAAAGTTTATGAACTGAAGCTATTAATTAATAAAATACTCGAATGGTTTAAAATGGTTGAATTCGATTAAAAATGTCAATGTGCAAAAATGAATTATTATTTTAACTTGAAACTATTTGAGGTTTATTTAATATTGAATTTGATTTGAATTAAATTGTTGAGAATTATAAATGTGTCCATGCACTTCTTTTAGCTTTCGCTAATAGAGATTTATTTAACGAGATTAACTAAGTCCTTTAGTATCGTCACTTAAAAGATTTTCGATTACTAACTCTTGCTTAACTGTTGAACCTCGGGACACGTCCGTGCACTATGCAACTTTTCAGACGAAAGACAAGTAATTCAGTTTAGATGCAGCCACGAGGCCGCTGGTGCATTGCATAGGTGTTACTCCGCCGTGGTAATTAGCCAATCAGAGACCTGCGTCTTTACGCGGATGAGTAAACTCATCGCTCCTGGCCGTTTTACCTAAGACAGCGTTCCGCGGTCCCAGCCTCAAGACAGTCTGTTTGCAATAACATTTAAAATTTCATGCATTCCAATTCTTAACAATTTTCCTCACACATCCTTCCATACGTTCTAATGACTAATTTGGTATCATCGAGAATTTCCTTAGTTGATTGGTTAAGCCTATTTGTTCTTGTAAAAATCAATTTATTAAGAGAGTAGTCACGACGAACCGACTATGCAGTACTGGGTCAGCAAAAAGCCCGGCACTGCATCTAACCTTAACTTACCTTATGGTATTAAATTCTTATCTCTAGGACTCGACCGGAGTTCGTGACTTTTAAGCAGAGAGGGTTTTGGATTTAATGAAATATTATATTTTGGATTATAGTATAACTGAATTCTTCCCACGGTTATATATTTTATGATATGAAAAATGGAATTTTGAATAATGTGTAGTCGCACGTAACACTAGTCTTAGGTTCGATGTTCCTTTGATATACCGCATTAGTCTTTTGAGGCATGTCCATAGATCCTGACTGGCACAGTTCTGAAATCTAGAAAGTAGAGTTATACTGGAGCATAAATCAGGCCTAGTACCTAGCATCGCGTACATTATACACCCAATCGCTTGCCTACATCTATGTTCAATCTTGGCACTCTCAGACTGCAGCTTCTGTAAGTGTAAACGATTAAAATTTTGATCCATTGGGGTGGATACCGTGTGACAATCGATCATATTATATCTTTTTTGATATAGTATGCGTAAAATTTCATTTCGAAAAATATCGTATGAAACTCGTGCCTAAGATTTTACGCACTTGATGCATAATATACTATTAAGTACATTTTCCACATATTGTGTTTGATTTAGAGTTGTAGTCCCCTTTTGTAGGTCTTGGTCGATGCTTATACCTAGGTAGTAACCAGCTAATCCTAAATCCTTCATTTTTAAGTTTTTGTTTAATTCCGATTTTACGGAATCGATCATTTTTTTATCGGATCCTGTTATTAAAACATCGTCTACATAAATCAATACGTATAGATATTTATCTTTTCTTGTTAAGTGATAGATACATTTATCGCTTTCAGTTTTCTGGAATTTTGAACCACTCATAAATGTATGAAATTCCTCGTAACAGTATCTTGGAGCTTTCTTCAAATCATATAAGGCCTTTTGTAATTTACAAACTTTATTTTTTGGTAAATTGAAATTTTCAGATAAAGTTAGAAATATTTCTTCTGTTAGTTCTCCATACAAAAACGCGCTGCATACGTCCATTTGGTATACTGGCCAGTTATTTTTTGTGCTTATGGCAAATAGTGTTCTGACACTTGACAACTTTACTACTGGGGAATATATATCATCAAATTCCTGACCTCTTTGTTCTAATCCCCTAGCTACTAACCTGGCCTTGTGTTGTTTTATGTTCCCTTTGTCGTCGCGTTTAATCTTAAATACCCACCTACTGTCTGTGCTTTGACAGTCAGCTGGTTTACTTATGGTAATCCAAGTGTTGTTCTCTGCCAATGCTGTCATCTCAACCTGCATTGCTTCACGCCAGAGTGTGGCGTGACTTGACGCCATTGCTTCTTCAAGAGTATTGGGTTCGTCGACGTCTGTACTCAGGAAACAGAAAGACCTGTCGTAGTCATCAAGCCTTCTCGGTGATCTGATGTTCTGTCTAGGGCGTAATTGTCGGGGTTCATCTTTAGCGTTCGGTTCGTTTTCAGCATCCGGTCCATTTTCAGCTTCGTCTTCGTCAACGACGTTTTCTTCCAGGTTCTGCTCATTATTTTCTGGGCCTGTTTGATCTTAACTTTACGGGCTTTCTTCCAGTAGCACAATTTCTGTTTTGTCGTTGCTGACTGTTTGAGTTACCTCATTTTCGTGCTTCTCAGGTGCGACTATTACTTCTCTTTCAAAGGGAAAAGTTCTAGTTTCTGGGTAGTAAATTTTATAGCCCTTGGTTTCTTCTCCATATCCAACAAACATACCCTTCCTGCTTTTTGAATCCAGCTTTCTTCTTTTTTCTTTGGGAATGTGACACCAAACTTCAGCGCCGAAGGAGACCTTTAGTTCAGTTACGTCAAAGTTTTTCTTGATCCACAATTGATGTGGACTTTTTCCATCGATTGTACTTGTTCCTGTTCTGTTTATGATGTAAACTGCTGTATCAACAGCTTCAGCCCATAATTCCTTTTTCATAGCGTTTTCTTTTGGCATTGATCTTGCAGCTTCCATTATAGTTCGCATTTCCCTCTCTCCTTTACCATTTTGCTGCGGGTTATATGGGACTGTTGTTTGGTGTGTTATTCCGTATTCTTGTAGCATGTTCTTGACGTTTTCGCTGATGAATTCACCTCCATTGTCTGTGCGCAATGTTTTTACTGCTTTTTCTCTGTTTTTGCACATTGCTGAAAAAATTTCGATTTTTGATGTTACCTCGCTTTTCTCTTTTATACAAAATACGGTTCGATAGTGCGAGTAGTCGTCCTTCAGTAGTGAGAAGTATCGTGAGCCTCCCACTGAAACTTCCTCAATCGGTCCGCAGACGTCAGCGTGGATCAGTTCTCTAAAGCTTGACGTTTTACTTTCACTGGGATAGGAAGGTTTCTTGCTGTGTTTTCCTTTCACACATGCAACACAGAAATGTTTATCTTTTGAACATGAGACCTTGATATTACTATCACGTAACACCTTTTTAACATGAGTAAAGTTCTGATGCGCTAAGAGTTCATGATATTTGTGTAGCTCACATTCTTATTTCTGACTTGCTACTTTAATGTCGTTACTTACGCTTGTTAGGGCGAGTTCACTGTTATTCCTAGAACACATTCAAAACAATCTTCCATCACGCAGTCAGCGACAAGATTGAAATTACGGCACATGATCAAAATCGGGGAGCGATCTGATATGTTTGTGCGCCAATGAACAAGATAAAAAGCTTCGTGACGCCGTGCAGAAGGCCTGGGTACAAGGAACGGGATTTGGCACAACAAGCACGCACAGTCGACAACACCAACAAGCAGCTTGTAGAGAAGAGTAATAGCGGAGATATCACGTCTCGACGCAAGTGACTGGATGTGGAAGCGTTCGCACAGCGCGCTATTATCTATACCGCGAGGGGGCAAGTTCCGTCGAATCGGAAAACGAGATATTTCAGAAATCTCATCTGAACACTCTCCACAAGCTTCACATCTCTTGCGGTGGACGGATACCAGATTAAAGATGCATATTCAAGCTTGGAACGGACAAACGCATAGTACAGAGATTTCGGCGCAACCAGGCTATTGAAGGCTTTACAAGTTCGGAAAATGAAACCGAGCATCCTGGTGGCGAAGGCAACAACCTGAGAAATGTGGAGGGAGAACCTAAGATCGCGCTCAAAGGTGATCCCCAGGTCAACGGCAGTGTAGACCCTGTTTAGATCCGCGGTACCCACAGCGTAGCTAAAGATAAGTGATCTAACACTTGGCTGCGTTGTGGTACAGATGATTACGCGCGCACCAAAGCTCAAGACGGCCAATATCAGCCTGGAGCAACAAGCAGTCAGCAGGACAACGCACAGCATGGTAGAGCTGCAGGTCATCGGCATACAGGAGAGCATCGCAACTCAGGGAGTGTACGATATCGTTAATGAAGATATTAAAAAGAAGCGGACCGAGGTTGGACCCTTGTGGCACACCCGAAGTGGGTGTGAACGGCCTGGAACGATGACCATGAAGCTCCACCATATGCACTCGATTACAGAGATATGAAGACAGGAGGGCAACTACGGAGGCATGCAAGCCACAGGCCGAAAGCTTACTGATAAGGACCCCGTGGTCAATCGTATCGAAGGCTTTTGCAAATTCCGTATAGATGACATCCACTTGCTCCCCGCGATCAAGTGCACCGCACACTGCATGAGTAAACACGGCAAGATTAGTGATCGTTGAGCGACCCGGCATAAATCCATGTTGGAGGGGGGGTTATAGTACTGGATACCCGCCTAAAAATGTAGCTATACAGGCAGGACTCAAACACCTTAGCGAACGCAGATATAAGCGCGATAGGACGGTAATTCCCGAGCTGCGACTTATCACCACTCTTATGAACCGGGGAAATCTTGGCGGACTTCCAGCGGTCCGGAAAGACACCAAGCCTAAGCGAGAGGTTAAATAAAGAGCACAGTGGCCTGACAAAGGCATACGCACAGTCACGCACTACAAGATTGGGTATCTGATCAGTACCACAGGACAGCTTTGGCTCAAGCGATTTAATAGCAAGCGTGACGTCGGCCACAGTAACTTCAGGCGCCGATGGACCAAAGAACACCGTAGAGGCATTATCGCCAGTAGAGCAACGACCAGGTGCCGCCGCACAAAAAACACTACTAAATTAATCGGCAAACGCATTGACAATGTCCTTGCTTGTCAAATATAACGTCACCGCGCGACATGACAGCGGGGATGCGTGAGCCACCGTTCAGGCTATTGACGTAAGACCAAAAGGTTGAGGGGTCTTCGGAGGCCGATCTCTCCCGGGAGGCAATATACGCAGCATAAGCACTATCAATGCGGATTTTGAGTGAAGCTCGACAAGCCTCATAAAGCTCGAGGTGAGTCACGGAACCGGTGCGCGAGAACTTCGCCCTCATATTGTTTTTAGCCTTCACGCCACGAATGAGCTCAGGGGTAAACCATGCTGGGAAATTGCACGACTTCCGAACGAGTTTGACTTTAGGCACGGCGAGGTCGACCGCGGAATATAGCTGAGAGTGAAGGTGCTCGCAAGCACGGTTCACGTCGGTGAATAAGTATAGATCGGCCCAGTCCAGTTTACTGATGGCATCGTAAAGTAAGTTAAAATTAGCTTTCTTAAAATTATATCGCGGCAAGTCGGAGCTGAATAATGTACAACGCGCCGGTGGCCGAGTGAAACTAACAGACAACACGAGCGCAGGATGATAGTCGTCCTCTTTGACAAGTGGGATCGAGCAGCGGTCAACACGAGTATTAAGGCTAGAAAACACCAAGTCAAGCATACCGCCACGACCATTCACAACAGAGTTGACTTGCGCAAAATCAAAGAAGTTGACAAAAGCGAGCAGGCGGCAATTTTTGCGGCTCGAGCCAACACCTGAGTCGGAGACAGCGAAGTCAGCGAAGCGGGGAACATTAAAATCACCTAATATTAGGACATTACGGCCAAATAACACCTGGTACGTTTCCAGCTTGTCAAAAAAGGTACAGAACATATCAACATGAAGGTCCGGAGGGAAATACACAACAATAAAAGTAAGCTTAGAGTCATTATCACACAAGTTGACACCCACAACGCTAGCATCGGGAACGGCAGAAGCGATGTCCGTGAAGTCCAGCAGAGTAGCAGAGTTGCAGTTTCAGCGCAATGAGAGCCCCGCCCCCTCTTCTAACGGGACGGTCGGATCGGAAGACCTGAAAGACGTTCAAGTCTATGAATTCAGAGCTCTTGACCGAGGGCTTAAGCCAGGTTTCAGTGAGGGAAATGACGTCATACTCCTGGTCAGCGGTGGCGCACAGGAGGTCCTTGGTCTCGGTATTCACACCCCAAGCATTTTGATAGAAGCAATGTAACGAATGGGCAGCGGAGCACACACGAGGGGCGCCGCCGCTCCTCGTTAGTTGAGAGAAGCCGTAGAAGCCTGCTGTTCCTTGACACACACAATCCGCGCGGATCCATGGTGAAAGCGGATGGCGAGACCCGTCTCACCAGCAGATTTCCTGGCATCAAGGATACGCTTAGCATTTGAGCGGATCCACGTCACTTCACTCAAAAAAAACCGTCAAGTCACGGATCTTTGCGCCATTCGACATATCTTTAGTACTATGGGAAAAAAAAATACGACTTCAGGGATTTTGGAAATTTTTCAAGAATGGCTGAGTAAGAGCTATTTAAATTTTGGTAAGTCGCTGTTGCACCGCTATGTTTGAAAATTCATATCTCCGAAAGTATTTATCGGAGCGGACTGATCCTGGAATCATTTTGTTCGTAAAAGAATGCGCTTTCATACAAAGAATTTTGTTTCGAAAAAAAAATTCTTTCAGATTGCTTTCGTCGTTTTTTTTTAATTTCGCTGCCATTTCCGTGGGACTTACAGGAATCCATGCAAATAAATTTTTTTGAATAGCCGGATCCTTCCCCTTCAACCGTAAAAAAAAAAATTTATGGAGAACCTACCTGGACCGGAGAAAAAAAAATAAAACGTCCAGTCGTTTGTCGCCGCGCACGCCGATCCACGTCTGCGTGCGGCGTTCTCGGTTCGAAAACTGCCTCAAAACAAAATTACAAACACGGTGATAGATGGGAAATTTTCTGAATTTTCCAAAAATCATAACCATTTTTTTTTACTTGTCATTTTCAATGCGTAATTCAAAAAATGAAACTCAGAATGTCAATTTCATCACGTTTCCCATCATTTTTCAAAAATCTTATTTTTTTTTCAGAAAGTTCAGGAAATTTCCGATAAAGATCATGTCCAAAAGTTTTTCGCTCGTTTACCTGCAAGTTATCATTATCGAGATAATTTCATTCTTAACCCTAGAATGGTAACCTGGGGTCAAAAACGACCCCAGGCGACTTTAAATCTCACTAATTTGATTTAATTTGTCATGTTTCTTCACCGTTTTACCTCATTTTTGACTTACTTTTCCGACTTCAAGCGAAATCGCGATATGCTCACGTGATTGTGTATTAAAAAACGAAAAGAATGACCCCAAGTTGAACCTTTATCGTGAAATTTTACCGGACATATGAATTTTTCAAAATAGAGGTCATTTTTGACCCCAGGTGACCATAATAGGTAAAAAAAAATGAAGTTACCATTCTAAGGTTAATATCGAAATGCCCAAATAATGACACAAAACCCTCAAAACCTTATTTAAACCGTAATTGTGCCTCGGAAGTGAACGGGCGGAAAACTTTACCTACCAAAACTTTACTGACCAAAATTCAAATAGCTCTAACTCTGCCATTTTCGAAAATTTTTCAAAATCCCTGGAGTCGTATTTTTTCTTTTTCATAGTACTAAAGATATGTCAGATGGCGCAAAGATCCGTGACTTGACGGTTTTTTTTTCAGTGAATTGACGTGGATCCGCTCATTTGCGTAGTCTTGCTGTTGCATCGGTGTCCTATCAGGAGAGATGTAAATACGATCGAACGAAGCAGAGTTCCTCAGCCGGCTGGCGGATCGCAGCACAGTAGACGCGCAGAATTGCATTATAAGCGATCTGCACACATTGATCGATAATATAGATTTTAATTTTATCCATAGATTTTTAATATCTGCGCATTATCCAGTGCTACCTCACGACGTAAAATGTTATTATTCGTAGCATAGTATGAGCTAAATAATAGCTAAGAATTATTGAACTGCGGCATATGCGGTCACCCTCAAAATAATACTTATGAGCAGGGCCTGGAAGTTGGGGCCAACAATCAGACGTGACAAGAAAGCGTAATACATGTAATAATCACTAGAAAAAAAGACGATTCACTATACGTCGAATGTCGAAATCGAGTGAAGTAAGCAGCAAAACACGTGGATGAAGGGCTTTTGAGCGCTCTGCTGTTTTACCGACGGGGTAGCATGAGACTACCCTATAGATGTAGTCATTTCGATAGGGTTCTTCAGCTGTGCGCTAGATGCGCTCTTCGGAACAAGGAGAGTTGTCGTAGCTCGCTCAAATGCCCTTAAGGGCGTTGACCAGGCCTCGCCAAGCGCGCGTAAATAGACGGTCGGCATTTACCTTCTCATTTCCTCATTTTTCAAGATAACGGAGTTCTCGATAACGATTCTCACAGATAAAGGCTGTATCCGTGTCATGGCTTTGGCCTAATTTGCGATTTCACGTGTAGCTTATAAAATGGGCAGTCCTCCGTTACTCGTGCAATGATGAAAGAAAATACTTGCTCTCTTGAAATTACCTGATGATATGACACTTTCAGACGCGCTTCGGCCTAGTTTGGAAGCAACTACGATTGGCAAGCCCATGAAAAACTAAATAAAATTGAAAAAAAGCGTCTAATTAGCGTTAAAGTCGAATTTAACAAAAAATAAGACAGAAATCAAGACAAAAAATGAGACAAAAATTGAGATAAAAATCAATACAGGAGATAAGATAAAAATCAATACAGAAATCAATCCAAAAAATGAGATAAAAATTAATACAGAAATGAAGACAAAGAATAATATACAATAAAGACAAGAAATCAAGACAGAAAATGAGACAAAGAATAAGATAAAAATCAAGACGAAAAATAAGACAAAAATCAAGACAAAAGTCAATACAAAAAATAAGATAAGAATCAATACAGGAGTCAGGACAAAGAATAAAATAAAAATCAATATAGACATCAAGACAAAGAATAAGATAAAAATCAATACAGAAATCAAGACAAAAAATGAGATAAAAATCAAGACAAAAAATAAGATAAGAATCAAGACGAAAGTCTAGGCAAAAAATGCGAGTAAATAATAAAATCAATAGATATACAATAGGAATACAATTATAAAGATTGCTATTTCTATACTGTCATTGACGATTTGATAACCTCACTGTATTTTTTCTAATTAAAAATAACTAATCTATAGTAATGAAACGAATTTTTATTTCATTAATCTCGGTCCAGCTTTAATCAACACGGATTCATTTCTAACAATATATATTTTTTTTCAAATATTTATTCACATATGTATAATCAGTGAAATCATCAATATTAACAATATTTACTTGAAAATAACAAACAAACAAGCTAATGTTATAATCTTTCTTATTCAATGAGGTATGCTTCCACTGTGCTTTTGCAATGGGCTCCTAGTGAGTCCGTAGGCAGTCATACATGAGTATAAATTTATGTCAACTGTAATATAATAAGAAAAAAATCAACACTATCAGATGAATTAGTGCTGTTCTACGATTATACCTGTGGTTTTTCTTGAATCTATACATGTCTTTAAGTAGAAAGGGTCAGCTCGGTTAATACATGCTTAGTTTTTCGTTTTAACTATTCTGTGATCTGCCCATCTATTTGTTTTTGTCTTTAGAGTCTGCTTCGGCGCAGATGTCCAGCTTCATGTCTATTGGCAACTCCTAAAACACCTTTGCTGCCACGTCGTGATAACTTCTTCTGTCAGTTTGCTCAGTTTGCAGGACAACATGTTAATTTGCATCCTTGCTCTATCGTCCCTCTCTAGGTTGGTTGCTTTCGAGCTGTCTCATTGCTGTGTTTCATACAGCTCCCCACGCAAGTATTCCATAGTTCCCATTCTTCCACCACGAGGAAGAGGGCGCAAGTATCATCTACATACGCCAGAATCTCGCAATTTGTCTAGATTTCGGAAATAATATCCAGTATGACAGTAAGATGATGGGACCCCATAATCGATGACCTCACTCTTGAAGACAGTGGCTCCTATTCTCACTCGATGTCGCTTGTCGACCAAGTAGCTGGACCGCAAGTCATGCGCTGTTCCTCTGAATCATTTCTTCTTCAGCTTCTCTGTCAGCAGTGGTATACTTAGGGTCTCTAACACTTTCTTCAGGTCTATGAAAGTGCCCAAGCAGGGCCGAATCTGCAATATTGTTATGCGTGGTCAGTGAAGATTGCTGTCTTGTGCCCTGGTAGAAGCTGGTTATCCTCGATTATAGGCATTTCACCACCACTTTCGCTCGTTGACGAGGTGGGGGGGCCGGTTCGAAGTTCCGAATCTGCAAAGCTCCGAACGGTCAAATTTCCGAATTTTAATGCAACGAACTCACAGTTTTCAGGAAGGGTATTTCACCGAAAGTCTATGTAACCGATTTAAAAAATTCCGAATCGCAGCACACCGAAGGTTCAAAATTCCGAAGGCTCAAGACTCCGAAAGCTCAATATCCGAAAGGCTAAAACTTCGAAACTATTGAACATCAAGCCGTCGCACGCCGTTTAATCGACACGTTAAGAACGTTCGATCTTTCGGAATTTTAAACTTTCGGAATTTTGGACTTTCGGAACATCAGACTGTCGGAGCCGTGAGCTATCTGCATTTAGACCATTCGAAATTTTAATTTTCTTAACCCTAGTCTTTCGGGAAATTTTGAAATAATTTGGAATAAATTCGGAATTTTCACCGTTCGGAGCTTTGAAGATTCGAAACTCTGAACCGGCCCCCAGGACGCTAACTGATCTTCCTTTGTATCTTCAACTCCGTAGCCGGCCAAAGTACCGTCGAGTTCTGAGGCCCTGCTGCTTTTAAATTCATATAGACAGGATCCTTTCTTTATCTGTTTGAGCAATTTTTGTTCGCTTGTGTTGGGTTTCTTGTATTAATTAATAAAAGAGGTTTTTGTTTCTTTTACTTTGTTTTTTTATCACTTTACTTATATTACATGTTCACTTAACGTGGATCTTTGCACAAGTGCCGCTCTCAGTTCCATCGTTCCTTTTATATGTTAGCCTTAACCTATGTCTAGATCTTTCTAGATACGTCCACCTTTAGACCTTTCTGGGTGCTTCTAATTCTGGACGCTTCTTATTCTGGACGCTTCTTATTCTTTGGGGATATTGGTATTGTTAATTTAACACTCCTCCTCAATATCAATATCCTTGTGACTTAAACTAAGATTTTTGACAAAGTGTACAAAGGTTTGCTTACTTACTGGTTTTGTTAGACTATCAGCTATTTGATCTTTGGTATTAATATATTCGACATGAACAGTTTTATCTTCTGCCTTTTGTTTAATATAATTATGCTTAATGTCGATGTGTTTTAGTCTTTTCATATCGTGGTTTTTGGTAGCCTTAATTGTGCTTTGATTATCTTCAAATATGGTCATAGTACCCACTTTAATATCTAGTTCGACTAGCATTTTCTTTAGCCAACAGACTTCCATCACAGCTTCATTTAAGGCAATGAATTCGGCTTCAGTGGTACTTAAAGCTACGGTGGGTTGTTTTTTTGACTTCCATATTACTGTGTTATCATATGCTTTGATTAAATATCCTGAAGTTGATTTTCTGTCAGAATCTCTAGCAAAATCCGCATCTGCATATCCTATGACTGGTTCACTCTCTTTATTTCTCTTATATATTAATTTGTAATCTATGGTACCTCTTATATACCTAAGAATTCTCTTAAGGGATTTAAATAAGGCTTCACAAGGTTGAGTTTGAAATCGGCTTAAATAACAGACTAATTGAGCCAAATCTGGCCTAGAGCCTACTGCTGCATACATTAACGAACCAATGAGGGATCTACATTTCTTCTCATAAGTAAGATCAATCTCGGGGTGTTCATCAAACTTGTAATTTTCATCGATAGGTGACTCTATACTTTTACAATCTGACATGCCATACTTTAGTAATACCCCTTTTAAATATTCTGTTTGATCAATCCAAATTTGTTCTGTTTTCTTATTTATTGCTATGCCTAAGTATGTTAGGTTCTCGCTTCCCAGATCTTTCATTCGAAATTTTGTTGATAGAAACTTTGTAATCGAAATTACTTCTTTTGAATTCTTCCCCAAAATTAGAAGATCATCAACATATAATAGTATGAATAAATCCTTTTTTATGTACAGACAAGAATCATTTTCCGACCTTTGAAAACCGTGACTAGTAATTACTTCATGAAAACGTTCGTACCAATATCTAGGAGATTTCTTGAGCCCATATAAGGATTTTTTCAGCTTGAGTATGTATCCTGGTTCTACTTCTATTCCAATTGGTGGTTTGAGATAGACTTCTTCGTCAATTCGTCCGTATAAAAATGCTCCCTTAACATCCATTTGGTGAATGTAGTAGTTCCTGTGGCATGCGACTGACAGCAGTGTTCTTAAGGTTTGGAGTCTTAATACTGGTGAATAGACATCGGTTAGGTTTTCTCGCTGTTGGAAACCTTTTGCAACTAGTCTAGCTTTATGAATCATCTCGTTTCCTACTTTCTTTTTTGTGAATACCCATTTGCTGTCTATCGTTTTAACATTTTGTGTTTTTGGAACCTTTTCCCAGGTCTCGCTTTCGATAAGTACCTTAATTTCTTCGTTCACTGCTTTTTCCCATTTATGTTTGTCTTCTCTTGTAGCTATTTCTTCATAATTGACTGGAACGTCATCGTCCATCTGATTTATGTATAATGCGAAGAGGGCTTCATCATTTTCTTCAACATCTGTTACATAGTCCTTATGCCATGCTGGTTTTCTTCTGACTCTTTTCTCGTTATCTTGAATTATTACCTTATCTTTCAACTGTTTGTTCTCTTCTTCTTCATTTTCACTTTCTTCTTGTGTATCATCTTCCAGCTCTTCATTAATTTGATCGTTGGATTGCTCAACTTCTTCTTCGTGGGTGAGTTTATCGTATTCGACCAGCTCCTCCTTTTTCTTGGGTCTTTCATCAAAGACTACGTTTCGTGCTGCAATCATTTTCTGTCTCTCTTCGTCCCATAATTTGTACCCACTTGAACAGTATCCCATCATTATTAACTTCTGGCCTTTCGGGTCCAATTTCTTTCTCAGCTCTTTGGGTATATGATTATACGTGATGCTTCCGAAGATTCTCAAGTTTGATACATCAGGCTTCCTTCCATTCCATAATTCACTCGGTGTTTTATCTTTAGATATTGTTGGACTTCTGTTCGTTACATAAGCTGAAAAATAGATAGCTTCTCCCCAAAATTCCTTCTTAATATTCGAATCAATCAATATTGTTCTAGCTTTGTCTACTAAGGTTCTATTCATCCTTTCTGCCACTCCATTCATCTCTGGGTTGTATGCTACTGTGTATTGTAATGTGATCCCCTTTTCTGTACAAAAGTCTTGAAATTCTCTAGTAACGTACTCTCTGCCATTATCGGTTCTTAACTTAAGCAAATCACAGTTGAAATGTCTCGTTGCGTATTGGTAGTACCGTTTAAAGTTTTCAAAAACCTCTGATTTTCTTTTAATTAGGTAAATTACTACGAAGTGAGTGTAATCGTCTATGAAGGTCAGAAAATAATTCTTGTCGTCCCAAGTTGTTGGACTTATTGGTCCACATACATCACTATGTACGAGTTCTAATGGTCTTTTGGCTCTGTAACCTTTATTATTAAATGGTTGTCGTGTCATTTTCCCTAACACACATGGTTCACATAAACTGTCTGTCGACTGGTCTATTTTAACTTTATCAAGGCCGTGAACTAGATTATTTTGCTTTAAGAGCTTAATACTACCTAGGTTTAAATGACCAAAACGTTTGTGCCATAGTTGTACATTTTCTCTTTGTTCTTGGGTTTCTAAAAGATTGCACTTAGGTCCCTCTACTTTCATACTAACTGTGTACAGTGACTTGTTGCTTTTTCCTACCATTATTTGTTTTTCGTTTTGATAGATCTTTACGTTACCATTGGCAAAAATTAGTTTTAAACCATTTCTTTCCGTTCTTGACACCGACAGTAAATTTTTTCTCAAATCTGGTACGTAGAATACATTTTTGAGTGTACATGCAGTTTCTCTATTGTTTGACCAGGAGTTTCCCTCGATCGTTCCTATTCCTACTGCTTCTAATATAACTCCATTCTTAGCAGCTGATATATTGATTGGTTTTTTTAAATCTACATATTTGCTAAAGTAGCTCTTCTTATTCACTAAGTGATCTGAACAGCCTGAGTCAATGCACCATTCGATTGTGTTTCTTACCTCTGCTTTGTTTATGCTAGGTTCGGTTGATCTTTCAGTCATAAATATAACCTTGGGTTCGTCCTCCTCTTGTCTTCCTGCTGCGTAGGTTCTCGGAGCTCTGTTTGGTTGATATTCCGATCCTCGTCCTCTATTGTATCTGTTGACCTGCCCACGTCCGGAACCTCCTCCTCGAACAGAACTTCCTCGTCCTCGATTTTGGCTTGTGCTGTTGTTTTGTCTATTGCTTGTATCTGCCTGTTCTCCATAAGATGGTCTTGTTCCCCAATTCTTCATTTCTCGGCACTGGAATTGTTTATGACCGGGTTTACCGCATGTGTAACATGTGAAGGCGCATTGTACGTTGTTGTTGGTGTTAATACTTGCAGATTTTTTTCTTTTTTCTTCTTCGCCCATCAATCTATCCTTCACAAAGTCCCATTTAATTTCTTCTATTGTTTCTAGTGTAGTTACGATTGTTTCGTATGTTTTAGGCATTGACATTAACAGGTAATTTACTTTTTCTTCTTCTGATATTTCATTTCCTGCGTCTTTTAACTGTGAAAATATTTCTTCTAATTTTACGATGTGACTTTGCATAGATTCTTTTTCGTTGTATTTCATATCACCTAGTTTTCTTCTTAAAAACAGCCTGCTTCGAACTCCTTTTTTCTTAAAATTTTCTTCTAGACTTTTATACATTAAGGGGACCAGTACAGCTTGGTTCAAGATATTTCAAGTACTCCAGAATCACTTTATTTGTCAACCAAAGTTTATTTTACATCAAAAAGAATATTTCTGCAAAAAACTGTGTCGTAA
Organism: Tenthredo livida; assembly: GCA_963992785.1. Taxonomy (NCBI): domain Eukaryota; kingdom Metazoa; phylum Arthropoda; class Insecta; order Hymenoptera; family Tenthredinidae; genus Tenthredo; species Tenthredo livida. The sequence goes on along the minus strand of OZ023069.1, from coordinate 16,309,789 downwards.
GGTTTCAGGCACACCGTTGATCCAATCCAGTGTTTCGACGTCTCAACTTCTTCAGACAGGAGTTCCACATCTTATGAACGCGGGGATCTGAAAAGAAAAACACATGTGAAAACTTACAGTCATTTATCTAAAATTTCCAAAATTTGAGCCACTAATTTGCAAATAACTTGGCCAAAATAGACACATTCAAAAATTCCCTCGTTCATATCATGAGGATTTGTCGCCCGAACAAAATGAGCCGTCAAAGACCCCAATCGGAGCAACGGTGCTCCTAAAACCTTACGACACAGCTCCAAAAACATAGTTCTGAGATAAACGAGTTTGAAGATTTTGCAGAAAAATTGTTAAATAATTATATACTCCTCCGGAGACTCATACATCAAAAAGTTTGTTATACCAAAGTTGAGTGAATTTTTTTTTTCTTTTTTTATTTTCATTTTTCAAGAATAATTTTTTTTTTTTCGGAAATTTAATTTTTTTTTCCTTTCTGCAAACTGTTTTCTCAGAACTTTTTTTTTCTATATATTTTTGTGTTCCATGCAAGCTTCTTTCTCTTACTTACTTCTTTAAAAAGCTCCAGCAGCATATGAAGGCCCTGCGGCATCCTCCGCAGACTCATTGTCCGCAAGCCGCAGCCTTCTCATGGCGATCCGTGTCTCACGGGAACTTCTAGCTGCTTGTTGCTCAGCTTGCTCGAGGCGTGACTTATCTGCCTGAATAGAGTGAGCCTTTGCGTTGGTTCCCGGATTGACTTTGAGCGCAGTCATGATCTTCAAAAGTCCTGTGGCTCCTTCGGAAAAAGTTACAGCTCCCATGTTAGCTGCTATGCGCACCAGATTGTGTCCAGTGTAAGTCCTCTTCGGACAGAATTTCCAGATGACGTTGTTGATGGACTCGTTTGCATTTTGAGTCTTACCTCCGATGCAGCGCGTAAGTAGTTCTGGAGACGTCAAGTTGTGGAAAACAGGCTTGATCGTCTTCATTACAGCCTCTGGTAGCGAACTCTTGTGTTTATATTCCGCCACTGTACCTTTTGCGACCGCCTTATTATATTGGCACCAAGAATTTTCCCCACTTGGGCACAAATGATGCTGAGGCTTGTCATCTGTTGAACACTTATGGTGCCAGATTGCCCATATCGCCTTGCTCATATCTTCAACGGAGCCTGCATTGTTACGGATAGCGTTGCCGTAATATGACTGCATTTGATCTATGATCACGTCGGTCAACCTACCCTTTCCGGCCAAGAGTCTGCCATCAGAAAGTTTTTGCCCCCGCAGTTTCACTTTCAGCTTGCGCATTTGGGTTCCGAATCTCTTCTGAACGTGTCCGCAGCATTCAACCTTGTTGATCTTTACGTCGGGTCCGTAAGGCTCTGCTTTCACTACGGCGGCGTAACTTTTGGTATCGCCATCCCCAATGTAGTTGACATACTTCGCATTATGGTTTTCTTCGGAGCGCTGGAATATCCTGACCATACCACGTACCTCCATCGCCCCAGCACAGCCAGTGTGATTAGCCTGGCAGTGTGGCTTATGCTGCTCGTACCAAGTCTGCCATTCTTCACCAGTCTGCTTTCCTTTCCATCGTATGCATGCATTGCAGTGGGATGAAAGCACCTCGACGTCTACCACCTTGCCTGTTTCGCTGCCAATGACGGTACAAACACCGTTGAGTGATCTGAAGCCTCGTTTCTGCCATGTCCCATCGCACTGTACAGTGATGGCTCGAGCTTCAGGTGTCGCTGAAGTTTCTATTTCTTCTTCGACAGCTTGTTGGAAGACTCTTTTGGCAACTTGTGACGAAGCTTCCACTAGATGTCTCACAATTACATTGTATGTTGGCCGTTTTACAGGTGGTGGCAAGTCCATGACTCCGCAAAACCTTGCCAAACTGTCCAAGCCTTGCCCAATACAACGCATCGCTAGTATGGATCGCCTATTGATTTCATACGCGCTTCGTGTATTATCAATCATAGGACTATTCTTGAAGGTTTTTAGCTCGACGCAATTTTCACAAGAGATACCGTATGTCCCACCCAGTCCTCGCAAGCCAACTTCGGTCATAACTAGGGCCAGGAATTTGGTTTCGTTAAAAGAGAGAGATGAAAGATGGGAGGAGCTAAAACTTTTTGTTTGTTTTAATTGGTTGAATTTTTATACATTTGCATTTGTTTATTTGAATCGAGTGAAGCGAGCAATGAAGTAAAAATAAGTTTTATCAATCCAAAACGAATATACTATTCACATAACTATATACAGGGCGACCCAGGTTGAGCGCACCATATTTGGTGGGTGTACTCCTCCCGAAAATCTAAGACTAAAGTTCCTTTACCAAAACTCCCAGGGTCTAATAATTCAGGAGCTACAGGAGATCTTAGTCGACCAATCAGAGGGCTTATGATGGACCAAGACAGGGCCGGTTCAAGAGTGTAAGGCGAGCAGTGCCCGCGTCGGATCAATTTAGGTGGTTCGCTAAGTATTTCTGGTAGTCCAGGTTGTTCGCTAAGTATTTTTCGTAGTCCAGGTCCTCGGCTTCGTAGTTCTCGTAGTCCAGGTTGTTCGCTAAGTATTTCTCGTAGTCCAGGTCCTCGGCTTCGTAGTTCTCGCTGTCCAGGTCCTCGGCTTCGTAGTTCTCGTAGTCCAGGTCGTTCGCTAAGTATTTCTCGTAGTCCAGGTCCTCGGCTTCGTAGTTTTCGCTGTCCAGGTCATCGGCTTCGTAGTTCTCGTAGTCCAGGTCGTTCGCTGAGTATTTCTCGTAGTCCAGGTGGTTCGCTAGGTATTTCTCGTAGTCCAGGTGGTTCGCTAAGTATTTCTCGTAGTCCAGGTCGTTAGCTAAGTATTTCTCGTAGTCTAGGTCCGCGGCTTCGTGGTTCTTCGTAGCCGAGGACCTGGACTACGAGAAATACTTAGCGAACGACCTGGACTACGAGAACTACGAAGCCGAGGACCTGGACTACGAGAAATACTTAGCGAACGACCTGGACTACGAGAACTACGAAGCCGAGGACCTAGACTACGAGAAATACTTAGCGAACCACCTAAATTGATCCGACGCGGGCACTGCTCGCCTTACACTCTTGAACCGGCCCTGTCTTGGTCCATCATAAGCCCTCTGATTGGTCGACTAAGATCTCCTGTAGCTCCTGAATTATTAGACCCTGGGAGTTTTGGTAAAGGAACTTTAGTCTTAGATTTTCGGGAGGAGTACACCCACCAAATATGGTGCGCTCAACCTGGGTCGCCCTGTATACCGTGAATATTCGTATCTGCGGGGTTGTTTGAGATTCTAAAATATCCACTTAATAATATTTTGAATGATTTTGAACTGAGGATATTATTTGAGAATATTTTAGGTGATATTTACTTTCAGTCTTACTTTATGTCTTAAAATGAAGTCTTACTTTATGTCTTGAAATGAAGTCTTATTTTTTGTCTTAAAATAAAGTCTTATTTTTTGTCTTAAAATATAGTATAAATCGAGAAAAATCAAGCCGAAATCAAATTATGAGAGTTGATAAAGTTGATAAACTGGGCCGATGGAGATCTTCATTTCAAACTCAGCTAGAACATCACTAATTCACTTGAGAAACTAAAAACTGATCATATTATGTTCAGAAAACCATACTTCGACTTTATCGATATCTTCATCTCCTATTCTCATAATTTGATTTCGGCTCGATTTTTCTCGATTTATACTATATTTTAAGACAAAAAATAAGACTTTATTTTAAGACAAAAAATAAGACTTCATTTCAAGACATAAAGTAAGACTGAAAGTAAATATCACCTAAAATATTCTCAAATAATATCCTCAGTTCAAAATCATTCAAAATATTATTAAGTGGATATTTTAGAATCTCAAAAAACCCCGCAGATACGAATATTCACGGTATATATAGTTATGTGAATAGTATATTCGTTTTGGATTGATAAAACTTATTTTTACTTCATTGCTCGCTTCACTCGATTCAAATAAACAAATGCAAATATATAAAAATTCAACCAATTAAAACAAACAAAAAGTTTTAGCTCCTCCCATCTTTCATCTCTCTCTTTTAACGAAACCAAATTCCTGGCCCTAGTCATAACTATCGACCCACCACATGTCTTGCAAGATAAATGCTCCCGCAGAGCACGAAATAGTGTTTCAACGTGAAACAGCCTATAGCCAGCAGAATTGCTGGCCTCGTAGTCGCCACTGATTTTTCTATCCGAAGCATTTAAAACATGAGTACTCTGTTCATCAGGCGTTGTTTGTTTCTGCGCAAATAGTTTTGCCCTCTTTTTTGACCGGCCAATTCATCCTTTTGTGCCAACACCAGAGCTCCTCTCTCTTCTTTTCATATTGAATATAATGAATATATTTTATATATTTCCTTTATGTTTTATTCAAAAATCTGTGAACAAAAAGCAAAAAAACTTCGACCGCACACACAGTTTGGCAGAAGCTTAGTGTAGATATTACTATTTTGATTGAATACTTACTTTGAGGTTATAGTTATAGCACAAGTAGTTATAGTTATAACACAAGTCACAACACCCGTACAACGATTACACGCTATAGATATTAGGTGAATTTATAATTTTTTAGTACTGAAAAGTACTGGTTTGATTTATTTTTTTCAAATCCGAAACACTGGAAATCGAGGAAACGCTCACGCAACCTTGAAAAGTATCGGAAAAGTAATGGCGATCATACAACATGTGATCAATATCGAAATCAAGCGCCAGCGCCACTTGCGCCAGTTCGCGATAGCCAAATGACGAACTTTTGGCGGTAACTTCGAATCCTTGACGATTTCGTTGAAGTCAATTTTTTCACAGATGCAGAACACATTGAGGTAACAGAAACTGCAGAAAACGAAAACCCGATTATTTCGAAAATTCAAGCTGTACTGGTCCCCTTAAGTATGCACTTGTTTTTTGTTTCAAATATTCTAGGTGACTATCTGCTATCCCGGCTATCAACAGGGCTTGCGCACGTGCTTCCTTTTTTTCATTACCTTGAGTTGTACTGAAATTTTCTTGTTGAATTGCTTCAATTACTTCACTTCCGCGTAAAATGCTTTGTATTCTGAAGGACCAGGCAGAAAAATTCTCTCCGGCAAATGGAACTATATTATATTTCTCTCTTGACAACATGGCTTCCCTTACTTAACCTCTTTTCTTCTTTATTCACTTTTCCGTTTTTTTTTATTTATTTTTTATTTTACGAACCACGCTCTGCTACCACTGTTGGGTTTCATGTATTAATTAATAAAAGAGGTTTTTGTTTCTTTTACTTTCTTTATTTATCACTTTACTTATATTACATGTTCACTTAACGTGGATCTTTGCACAAGTGCCGCTCTCAGTTCCATCGTTCCTTTTATATGTTAGCCTTAACCTATGTCTAGATCTTTCTAGATACGTCCACCTTTAGACCTTTCTGGGTGCTTCTAATTCTGGACGCTTCTTATTCTGGACGCTTCTTATTCTTTGGGGATATTGGTATTGTTAATTTAACAGCTTGAGTCACTGGTGTACATCAGCTGTAGCTTTAGCATTGCTCGAAATAGTCATTGCATTTTTTTAACAATAAAAACAACAGCAGGGTGTCCAGCAACTGAGCATTTCGAAATTCCCTGAGAATTCCAGGTTTTCCAGGGCAATATTCGTCGTTTTTCCAGAGTAAAAAGCCTAATATATACAGAGCCATTCTGTGGAAAGTGACGTGCCTAAAAAGTAGGCAAACGGGAAACGCCTGCATTGAGCAGATCAAACATCGACGATTGGATTTTATTTATTACGTAATAATCTGCTCAATTCAGGCGTTTTCCGTTTGCTTACCTTTCAGGCGCGTGATTGTCCACATAATCGCGCTGTATAACCATTCTCAGTGTTAGATCAGCGCGTGCGAGAAATTGATTTTTGATTTTCGAATTTAAACACAAAACTTTGAATTCCCAGAACTTAAGCAAAATTCCATGAGAATTCCCTGAGAATTCCCTGAGAATACCCTGTCGCTGGACACCCTGAACAGGTATCATTGTAGAACAGCACTAATTTAGCTAAAATCTAAGCACGTCTGAATGTGTATAATAAAATATAGCACATGCATAAATAACTTATAGGTGAACATGAGTCTCATTGGGATGGCATATATTTTCTTAAAATTAACTGGTTATAGGTTCCCTTGATGTGGTTTAAATCATCTTTGTCAAATAATACGTAGGCATTGTTACTGAAAATTCGGATAATGCTGTAGGGGCCTATGTTACGGATTATTAACGAAAAAAGGAAATCGTGATTCCTCGAGCAAAATAAGGAGACTTTTATGACACTAATAAATTAGTCTCAACGAATTAGTTATATTTGGAAATACAAGTGCTCGAGTTAATATCTGGAGCAAGACTGATTTGTTTTTAACAAGAGTAGTTATTAGTAGAAGAGTCGTCCCGCCTCTCAAGTAAATATAGAATTGACGAAAGTTTAACAGGTGTATTTGCTCTCATAGGGAAAGTTTGAGCTGTGGCTGGAAAATTAAATAGTTTGATTTTCCTAACATTATCCGGTCTAACCTTTCGTCTCATGGGTAAACCACAGAAAGCCACAAGAAGATAGTCGAGCTCAATCAAATGTCACAACATAGGTTTTTACAAAAATCCTCCGAGGGCAGGAACCAGTAACAAGTGTAGGAATCAGGAATCAGGAATGAAGAATCAGGATGGTGTTGGTTAAATCCTGCGTACTGCAACAGGAAGCCGTTGGAGGGATGAAGGGACCAAGGACTCCCTATTGAAAAAATCCAGGTGGGACACATGGGAACTCATATGGTTTTGCTGGGCAACCACATGGTTTGGCTGGGAACCTACATGGGTTTGTTGGTCTCCCACATGGTTTGGCTGGGAACCTACATGGGTTTGTTGGTCTTCCACACGGTTTGGCTGGGAACCCACATAGGATTTTTGTTCACCCACGTGGTTTTGCTGGGCATCCACATGGGAGTCTTGGAAATCTATGTGGGACCCGCAGGAACCTACATGGGTTTGTTGGTCACCCACATAGGACGTCTGGAATCCCACACGGGTTTGTTAGGCACCCACATGGAAGTTTCGGTAAACCATGTGGGACTTCTAAGAACTCATATGGGGCATTCATGACCCTACATGGGTTTGTTGAGTACCCATATGGTTTTGCTGGAAACCCACATGGGAGTCTTGGAAATCTATGTGGGACTCGCAGAAACCTACATGGGTTTGTTGGTCACCCACATAGGACGTTTGGGATCCCACACGGGTTTGTTAGGCACCCACATGGAAGTTTTGGTAAATCACCCAGTAAACACAAAAATAAAAGTCGTCTTAAAGTCGTGGTATAGACGTCCAATGTCTCACTTTTGGACGTCTAAATGTCGTCTTATGTCGTAAAGACGTCTTTGAGGTCCTATGGGGTACCCACATCCCACATGGGTCCTATCGGGAGACCCACACCTACCACACAGGTCCTATGGGGTACCCACATCCCACATGGGTCTTATTGGGAGCCCCACATCCCAGATGGGTTCCCTGCCAAAATTCCCCTGGGAACTGGGAACCTGGGAGACCCACATGGTTTCCCATGTGGATTTTTTTGATAGGGCTAGTAGGCCGAGCTCCAAACCTCTTCGAAAACTTGATGAAACGACCTAGATTGGAGGACAAATGTTAGCTTCTTGAAATAATAATAAAGTCGTCAATCAAAGTATCAGATGTTAACTCGATAGAATGTTTTTTTAAGATATTTGATCAAAATAATGAAAAATGACGAATCAAATAATTATAGAAAGTCTGAATGATCTTATCTCATTGGACGGAGAATCAGGATAGTTGCTGGGTTCTTGGTCTCGTCTGTGAAAGGTTGTTGAGCTTGTTTTCCTCTTAAGGGTAGGAGATACTGAAAACTGCCAATTCATTGCTATTTTCAAATCACATAAACCAATAGATATTTTCAAATGAAATTTAACACACATGGTGGCCATCTCAAAACATAGACATTGTGCAAATTTCGAGTCAATTGAAACAATAAGTACAGAGTTACTCCTCATAATGCTTCTGAAATAGCCTTTCTTCAAAAACCTCCCATGCGTCTGAGTTATTCTTGAATCTTGCTGGGCTTGCACACACATATTTCAGGATGCGTAAGCCACAAACCCACGTCGGTTTTTATAGATAGCTACGATACTTTGATTTTGACATTTTTTTTATGAACAAAAAAATATATTTTCAATCATTTTTCATCAAATTTTTTTTTTGTCTCGATTTCCAAATTCTGACGTGGGTTCGTAGCTAGTGTGTGTAGGAACGTACCCTGAAAATTTGAAGAGTCTCCGACAAAAACTGAGACGCATGGGACTTTTTCAATTGCCAAAAACCTAGTTCTGAAATAAATCGGTTTGAAGTTTTTTTTTTCCGAATGATTCACAAAATTAAAGAAATTCAAGATATAAATTATCACAACTTTAAGAAAATTCAACATATATATTTTATCAGTTCTGTTGATATGAATATGGTCTTGTCGAGTCTAAGCAATTTGTCCTGCGGGCAGCGAATCATGCGGTTGATAACTTGTAAATCTGGTTCTGTAAAATGAATACAAACATTCGGAAGAATATTGATTCGCTATATAAATTTGAATGCTCATCTCTGGTGTAGTGTGTGACCAAAAACTTCAATATGATTTCCAACCGTGGAAAAACACATTTTGGAGTTGTTGTCTTATGGGGGTATACACACCTTGAAAAGGATTTACCAAATCACTGCTACGCTCTGTGAAAACATTCTAGTGACCTAGTTCTTTCACAGTTGATTAGTGCCATTTTGATACATAGTTCATGATTTTCACAGATTTTATGTAAAGTAGGACGAGCAATTCAATACCTTCATATACATGTGCCGACAGTGCTGTCAGTGATTAGCTAGTGCGCATCGTTCGGTCAAAGTAAGATCCTGCGTAATATCTGTATATATTTAAACGATGTGCCTATTCGCACGACAGATTGACTCCAAGACAGACACTCCAGACATTCCAGAGACACTCTAATAGAGTCACGCAAGAGTCACACAAAAATTTTAGGAGAATTGGAGTGATTGAATTATTAATTTTTTTTCATAATATGAAACGAGACTGGGGCACTTACAAAAAAAATTATTTATTCCGTCCGAGAATACGCTCACTAGGTGGTATGAGTGCGAGAGGGATGATCTCCCTTAATTGTGAGCCTGGGTCACGACGCGAAGCCACTCACCCGTTGGTTCAGCAGTCCAAAAAAAGCAGTACAACATTTTTGCGTGACTCTTGCGTGACTCTGTTAGAGTCACTTCACCTGTCTGAAGTGTCTCTCTTGGAGTCAATCTGTCGTGCGAATAGGCACAGTGTTATTTAAAATATCATTATTAGTTATATATGTTCCTGATTTCAGCCTTATGATCTTTATTTTCCCTTTGATAAAATGTAAAAAAAAAGCCGGGATTCTCTTCTCGCCTCGTGCCAAGAATTACAGGCAGACTCCTTCCCATGCGGATTCAGCCATGTCCATTATCAGCACGTGTTGGCTGATTGTTGGCCCGATTAATTTATCAATTGAATCTTCAGGCATCTCCTATATTTAACAGCCATATAACTCCTGACTATTTCCGGACTTTTTCTGATTTTCTGATTTGTATATTTTTTTTACTTCGATCTTTATCTTCGTTCCTTTTTATTCATTTTACGTAAACTTATAGCATTGTAGCGAACAACTGCCTGACGGTGCAGGACGGCGATACTGTATGATTTGATGCACTTGCTTATTTAATTAAGTACACCACACACACACACACACACTTATTTTCGTGTCCCATTAAAATTGCCCCATTGCGAAACTCAAACAATCCTGTTTAAGATTCGAACGTATCAGCGATATACCCATCGCCTAAGTAGTACCATGCGAAGATTGATGGGTTAGGGTTAGCGTAAAGTTATCATCTATCGTGTGTCACAGTCAGAGAAATAGTTTCGTTATACATTTTCTGACAACGGTTGTAAATTAATATGCTATTGAAAATTATCATACAAGCAAACAATCTGACAATGGTTGCTCGGGGTTGACATTATGGGTTAGGACGGACTACGACCATGGCAGTGCGCGTCTGCAAGGAAGACGGACGTTGCGACGTTGCCGTTCGTTCTCGCGTGGCTGCGCGCCAACACCGCCAAATCAAGACAGAAAATAAGACAATAAATAAGACAAAAATCAAGACAGAAAATAAGACAAGGAATAAGACAAGAAATAAGATAAAAATCAAGATACAAATCAAGACATAAAATAAGACAAGAAATAAGACAAAAAATAAGATAAAAATCAAGACATAAAATAAGACAAGAAATGAGACAAAAATTAAATTAGAAATCAAGACAGAAAATAAGACAGAGAATAAGACAAAAAATAAGAAATGTATTCCCCTCACAGCCCGTGAGAGGCTTTATTGAGAGGTTGCACTGCAACTCAATGGCGGGTCCTAGCTTATGGACCATCGCAGATGATTTCTCAGCTGAGACTCCGGAACGTCCGATGGAAGCCGTGCGGAATATCATATTGTCGTAGAAGGAAACTGGAGTGAGTGATCGGCGTCAAAGTTCTACGAGAACTCGAAGAAAACGGGAAAAAAACAGCGTCGAGAGTGGCTCAATAAGTCGGATTATCTAAGGCCACGGTGCATTGCTCGTAGAAGTCCACAACGGCCAGAATTTGAGCAGAATAACGAATATTGTCACGAAATGAGTTAATCATACAAATAAATCCGACATTATAGTACCAATCCGGAATAGGTCAGTTCGGTGAAATAAATATAAACATGAATTCATTTGAATTCATTTGAAACCATTTTTTCTTTTTTTAATATATTTATTCACATACCGAGAATATTCGGTGAACGTACCCTACTGAAAATCGCGGGATGAGATCTGATATCAGATTTCAGATAAGATGTGATGTGAGCTTATATGAGAACTGATATCAACTCACTTCAGATCTCACCTGCAGCTCACATGAGATTCTGGTAACGAAATTGAACTGGGTTTTCATTCCAGATCCCATATAAGTCTCATGTCAGATATCTTGTCAGATTTTCTGTAAAACTGAAAGTAAAAAGAAAATTCCCGTGTAGCAAGACTTGAACTCAGGTCCTTCGGTTTCGTAGGCTCTTACCTTACCACTGCACCACGACACTGCTTACTAAATAATGAATTTTTCATGTATATTTTGAGTTACTTGTAACATTAACTTCAGTTATTTTCAGTTAATAGTCATAGTAACTTAATGAGTGATTAGACGGCGCGTACAATATTTTCCACTACCTTGAGTATTGAAGCCGCTGCTTCGTTTCTGACTTTAGAGTTTTCTTATATAAAAAAGATAAAAAGGATTATACATCAATTCATCCTTTTATGACTTATCGTCCTTTCGGACATGTAGTCGTAGGATTATACATCCCAAAGACAAAAATGTTCATCCGAATTTTTCATGATTACAGTAAAAATAAATGATAATTATTCACCTTGTTTTCCATTTCTAATAGAAATATCCCCAGATTCACTTCTAATGATCGAATCGTTCATTATTTTCACAGCAGATTTAGATGATGTATTTGATGATCCGACAGGGGCAATGACGTAATTGTTATTCAGATCGTCTCGTTGCAGGCTCACTCAGCTTTTTTCCAATCCTTTTATCTGGGTTTTTTGTCACAGATCTATTACGTTTCTTTCAACTGACCTATCCGAGCTATACATTTCGTCAGAGTCTGTTGCAACATTTTTAATTTTATTACCCACGGTCCTGGTGCGATCACATGATTTGGACGGTCGTTAATCCGTTGGATAATGATTGCCTGTTAGTATTGGACAACATTGTGCTGATATCCAATCGTGATTTATACGTTTCCTCATTCTTTTCAGATTTTGCCCTTCCTCGAGATTCTCAGTCAGTGGTGAAAGCCCGACTTTCAAGTACACGTAATTTGTTCGTATCTTCTTTGTATGTTGATATGAAAAAGAATAAAATAAAGTCACAAATGTCTCACGCACAACAAAACAATGCATCATGTATATATGTACCCCCGAATTTTTTCAAGGGTACCCCCTGAAAAGTTTCAGTACGATGAAAACAGATATTTTCCGTTCTGGCTCATGGGAGCATTGAAATCCGAAATAAGGGTGAAAAAGTATAGATCTTGATAAACTAAGATGAATACATTGAAAATCATGCCAGCTGTAATTTTTTTGGAAATTAGGTGAAAATCACTCGCCAAGTGGGAAATATATTTTTTACTCGTACTCATTCTCTTCAGATGATGCACCTGAAAAAAGGGGGGGTCGGATTATTTTGAACCACCCAAATTATCGCGCTTCAGATAACCGAATCATTTTTTCAATCACCTTTGAACTCTATGGGATATTGTGGCCAACTTTCGGGAGATGGTGCGCATCGTTCGATGAGTTCCTTAGTCAAAGTAAGATCCTCGCCGAAATAGTACCATGCCAAGATTGATAGGTTAGGTTTAGCGTAAGGTTGTAATCTATTAAGTATCACAGTCACAGAAATAGTATCGTTATACATTTACTGACAACGGTTGTAAATTAATATGATATTCAAAATTATCATACAAGCTAACAATCTGACAATGGTTGCGCGTGGTTAACGGGCTACGACTATTGCGGTGCGCGTCCGCAAGGAAGACGGACGTTGCGACGTTGCCCTTCGTTACTCGCGTGGCTGCGCGCCAACACCGGCGCGGCCGAACCCTGCAACACGTGTTTCAGACAAACTCGCCGGTTCTGAGCGAGCATATTTGACGAGTAAAATAATTTATAAATAATTGTGTGTGAAAAAGTGTAATCCGACGATAATTCCGTACAAGCAAGAATACGAGGTATACGTACTGCATGCACACGTAAGCAATATGTATAAATGTTCATAGATATTGTGTTGGGACATCAGCTTTCATATCCTTAGTCTCAACTTTTTAAAAAATTTTATTATAATTATTTGTTTTATTTCTTTTTATTATATCCCAATAACGGTTTTCGCTCGATAACTCCCCTGCTGGAAGTCAACGGATAGAATCTTTATCCACTTGAATCACTTTGGATCCTTTGGATAGAAAGGAATTAAGATAATTAATCTAACCCTATCAACGGTCTATCTTTGCGAATCTCTTGCTATCTTCTTTTGAGTCCAAACTAGGGCCTATCCTTTCCAATCCCTAATTTCCTATCTAATGATATCCATCGCCAATCCACGTGAATCTTCTTCCATCTGATTTGAATCAAAACTAGGGCCTATCCTTTTCAATCTCTAATTTCCTTTCTGATCCTTTCCACCGCCAATCTACGTGAATCTTCCTCTATCTCATTTAGATCCAAACTAGAGCCCATCCTTTTGAATCTCTGATTTCTTATCTAATTCTATCCACAGCTTATCTATCTGAATCCCTCTGATGGTCCGCTCAAAATAAGAATCGCGCCTATCTTTGCATATTCCCAATTTCTTATCCACTCCCAACTATCTGAATCTCATTCGATGCCTATTTAAATTCAAAGTCCCGCCTATCCGTTTGTATCCCTATTTTCGGTTCCACTTCTATCCACAGTCCATCTATCTAAATCTCTCTGATGGTCTGTTCAAATGCAAAGTCCCGTCTATCATTTTGTACCCTCAATTTCGTATTCACTACTATCCACAGCCTTTCCATCTCATTCCCATTCAATGCCTATTTGAATTCGAAGTCCCGACAATCCGTTTGTATCCTTAATTTCGCATTCACTTTTATCCACAACCTATCTATCTAAATCCCTCTGACGGTCTGTTCAAATTCAATCTCCCGCCAATCCGTTTGTATCCCTAATTTCGTATCCACTTCTATCTACGACGGGCTACGACTATTACGGTGCGCGTCCGCAAGAAAGACGGAGTTGCGACGTTGCCGTTCGTTACTCGCGTGGCTGCGCGCCAACACCGGCGCGGCCGAACCCTGCAACACGTGTTTAAATATAAATAAATATAAATAATATATGTATAAATATTCATAGATATTGTGTTGGGACATCAGCTTTCATATCCTTAGTCTCAACTTTTTACAAATTTTTATTTTTATTTCTTTCATAATCATGATATATTTTCTCCGTGGGACAATTAATATATTTTAACCCCCATTTTTTATACAATTTTTTTTTTCTCATGATAACGATTGATTAAAACCATGTCTGGAATGCAATGACCGGTAATACATTTCCAAAAAAAAAAAATACATCCCCAACAACGTGTGCAAATTATTACAGAATGTTCGGAGACCTCAAGTGAAATGGGTGTCTGAGTTGACAGAGACTACTTCATATATAACAGTGTTATACAGTATTTTATTGTAATTTCAATTTTATTTTAAATTTATTCATTCGGGTGATTATTCCTTCTACTACGCTGATAATAATACATTGCTACTCAGAACAGGGTGTCTTCTCTACTTCTTTAATGAACAGCACTGCTATACGTAAATCCAGTGAATGAACGATATGAAAATGAGATGTTATTTCAATTAAAATGTTTCTTTATAATACTAACTATAACTACCTACCGATTTATTTGATACCTACTGTTTATTCGGATTGGTCTGCTCATTTACTGGATCGAAGGCTGTTTATTGACTGGGTCCAAGTGTTCAATTACTGGTGAAATTGCCATTTCAGTTTCGGATAGGTTCTTTCATATGGATTTCTGTTTGGATAACACGTTTCAACAAGCGATCCCAAATATTTAGGATACGATGTGTCGAATAGAACTGGTTTTGTAAGGCAACAACCATCTAGTATAAAGAAAACCTTCCTTAAAACTGACCGTACGCTTAATCGTTCATTCACTGGTGCACTCACCCTACTGCAAGTTTTGATATTCTGTCGATGAAAACAGGTGGAATGACTAATTTTGTGAGTGCCAATATAATACTAATGCTGTGGAGTACAGCATTGGACGCGGCAATGCGTGGCATAATAAGGGGCTCAAGGGTAGGAAGTACTGAAATTTGAGGATAAAATTTCAGAAAAATCGATTTTTGTTTTTATTTTTACGGAAAAGTGTTCTTTGAACCCTTATCTTCACGTACACAAATCCTTAAACCGAAAAAAAATTTATTAAGCTCAATAAAGCGTATAATGCGTATCAGCGTTCCAGCAGAAGTTTTCAATTTCCCTATATTTCGGTTATTGCTTTTTTAATCTGTGAAAAAAAGTAACTTCAGATGCAGTTTTCCATCAAGCTACAACACTCAAGTGATTTACGTGAGGTAAAAAAATTATAATAATAAAAAATAATTATTTTCAAATCACTGCTACACTCTGAGAGAACATTCTAGTGACTCAGTTTTTTTACAGTTAATTAGTGCTATTTTGATACATGGTACATGATTTTTCCAGATTTGGAAAAAACTATGAAACTAATCAACCGTAAAAGAACTAAGTCACTAGAATGTTTTCACAGAGCGTAGCAGTGATTTGGAAAAAATCCTTTTCAAGGTGTGTATACCCCCATAAGACAACAACTCCAAAATGTGTTTTTCTACGGTTGGAAATCATATTGAAGTTTTTGGTCACACACTTCACCAGAGATGAGCATTCAAATTTATATAGCGAATCAATATTCTTCCAAATGTTTGTATTCATTTTACAAAACCAGATTTACAAGTTATCAACCGCATGATTGGCTGCCCGCAGGACAAATTGCTCAGACTCGACAAGACCAAGTTTGTATCAACCGAACTGCTAAAATATATGGGGAATTCCACGTGAACTCGGTAAATGTTTGACCCTGACACCTTCCGATTGGGGCCATGATATTTTATGTTATCGTACCTGATCGAAGAGACGCTCCGAATTTTTTTCAGATTTTTTCGAAGAGCCGCCATTTTTTTAAAAATTCACAAAACGCCAACATGAGAGCCCCAATTTGAAAATCTGAAAAAATTCTCAAAAATCCTTTGCCAGATATCAAAATTTTTCAGCCTTGAGCCAAAGTGGGCAAACGTTTGCTTCCATTCTTTTTCGTACGTTTTTCGAAAAAAAATTATGAAAAAGAACAGCAGCAGTTGCCAGTCCACTGTGAACTGTTGCTTGAACGTTTTTATACGTCACGCACGATTTTTGGAAATTTTATCAGATTTTTCCCATCCGATTTTTTTTTCATCCGATCTGAATCCAAAAATATGAGAAGAAATATAATCGCTTCGGAAAAATCAGCAAAAATTCCCAAAAATCGTGCGTGACGTATAAAAACGTTCAAGCAATACTTCTCAGTGGACTGGCATCTGCTGCTATTCTTTTTCATAATTTTTTTCGAAAAAATCACGGAATAGAATGAAAGCAAACGTTTGCCCACTCTGACTCAAGGCTGGAAAATTTTGATATCTGACAGAGGATTTTTGAGAATTTTTTCGGATTTTTAAATTGGGGCTCTTATGTTGGAGTTTTGTGCATTTTTACAAAAATGGCGGCGTTTCGAAAAAATCTGAAAAAAATTCGATGCGTCTCTTCGGTCAAGTATAATAACATAAAAAATCATGGCCCGAATCGGAAGGTGTCAGGGTCAAACATTTACCAAGTTCACGTGGAATTCCCCATATATATATGTTGAATTTTCTTCAAGTTGCTATAACTTATATCTTGAATTTCTTTAACTTTGTGAATAATTAAAAACAAGAAAAATTCAAAGCGATTTATCTCTGAACTAGGTTTCTGGCAGTTGAAAAAGTCCAATGAGTCTGAGTTTTTGTCGAAAGCACTTCAAATTTTCATGGTACGTTTCTACACACACTAGCTACACAAACCCACGTCAGATTTTGTAAATCGAGACAAAATTACGGATTTGAGAAAAAATAATTGAAAATATATCGTTTTTTTTTTCATCAGAAAAAATGTCAAAGTCAAAGTATCGTAGCTATTTCTGAAAACCGATGTGGGTTTGTGTCTCACGCATCTTAAAATATGTGTGTGCAAGCCCAGCAAGATTCAAGAATAACTCAGACGCATGGGAGGTTTTCGAATAAAGCCTATTTCAGAAGCATTACGAGGAGTAACTCTGTACTTCGTGGAATACCTTTTACACAATAATTATTGATCAAGCGCAAAGAGCTGCAATATCATAGCTCAGGGAAAGATAGCTTCGAATTGTATAAAACTCATGAATGAACTTCTAGCACAATAACCCTAAATGAATAACCTCTCAAATCACTACACTCATTCAAGCTAGTTCTACTCCAAAAGATAAGCAAGAAACTGTTCAGACTTACAGAACTTGTTGAAAATAGTGTCACAAAGGAAGTAACAAAGTGAAATTCGAAGAGCAATTCCTCTTCTAATCATTCCGTCATTTGATTAATTACAATATTACAAATAATCTAGGGAATACTATCAGAATTTTGCTGCGTTACTTATTCCGTAACACAAGTTCAGAGTTCTCTAAGTTTGAGGCTCTTCGGGTAACCTTTAGACCACAGCAAACCTTTCGAAGTCGCAATCATAGGCTCCGGGGGACTTCATCGTAGAGACTGCAGCATCATCGGAGGTTCAATAGTTCATCGGGCCAGCTCGAACGCGTATAATGATTACAACTGTAAAGAAAGTGGTCGTACCAACGTCAGAATTGTGACAGTTAAATCGAAAATTTTTACTGCATAAAATTTCAAAATAGATTTTTCTCTACCTAGGTTTTCAGTTAGTTTGCGTAGGATTCTAAGAGTATCGGTATACCGAGTCAATCGAGTTGGTTCTTTGCTTTGGACAATACTCTTACGGTTAACTCTGCGAATGTTTTATAAAACAGTGCCGTCACAGGATAATCGACGACATCTGGCTCGATTAGCATTCCAATTTCTCGACTTTCGGTATTCCTGATCCAACGAAGCTGAAAGATCCAATCTGTCCGAAGCACCGCCGTCTGAAATGCACTCGAATTTGATAAAACTGTTTCTACGAAGCGCGCGAACACGATTTAGATTTCACATTGGCAAAAATGAAAACACAATCAAATAGTGTGACTTCAGCGCTATGTAAGTTGACAAATTCCAATGTTACACGAGCCGAACGAACTTGATTGTTGCACCCAGCATATTCTTCCTTTCTGAGTTCGGCAATGACTGAGCTGTCGTGTGAGAAGAAAAGCTTTACAAGTAGACCAGTACTACAGTGATGAAAGACGAGGAGTCTTCGAGGAGGTGTACGGATACCTAAAGTCAGTCGGCCGTTGGCAGCATTTCAGCGCTGAGTACGAGGTGCTCTGTCAGCTTCTGAACTGCTCAGCCAGGCGGTGCTGCGAACTTCGTCATCTATGAAACCTTGCCCAGGATCACTCTTGGCATAGCGATGCGCATCAATGTCCAGTTTCTGTGAGTAAATAATATTTTCTCATTGCAACGCCAACTGTAAAATGTAAATTTAGATAGAACCCACAGCATGGCACCCGAATTCGAGCGACTATTTATTCGTCACTACTATTTCCGCATGCCCTTCAATCACATCTATTCGATGACTCTATGATTATATTGACCTATTCTGGCATTTTATCGTTATTTACATTTTCAAGAACAAATTATCACGTGCGATAATTGTGATTCACTTACCTCGGGGTAAAATCGGCCTTCCTTCGAGCTTAGTTTATCAGGAAAGCAGTTTACCTCGTTGATGTTCGGTTGTGGTCCAACGCTTCATTGGCACCAATGCCAGGCGCTCGCCGAGAAAAACTTTTGGTCATATAAATATATAATATATTATAATATAATTTCATAAATCAAAGACGACGAAAAGTATTTTTATTATGAAGTTACGCTTATCTCGGGCAAGACCGAGATGCGGTAATTTCATCGCTATACACTTTGGTGTACCGGGACCTCGCGAATGTGAACGGTTCGGGGCCGAATCCAGCCTAATCTCGCAGACAGGGTCGTCGCATCGGATTTTCGTGAGCGCGGTTCTACGGTCAGCGAGAGCCACTCTCCCCGACACGCGACGTCAATGGTAAACTGAGGCGCCGGGCCAGTGTTTCCATGCGCGCGCAGGCTCAAGGTTCCGCTATAGGCCGCGAAATTTGTTTTCTGGTTGGCGTGTATTCGTAGATTGTCCATTGTTGTTCGAGAACCGTTAACGACAAGGCGCGAAGAAAAAAAATAAGAAAAAAGAAGACGAGGAAAGGAATTAAATCGCAGTAAGTACAATACATTTTTGCTAAATTGTACCTCAAGGTGATCCGTTTTTCATCTTCAATGTTCAATCCCATTCGTACTCCAAAAAATTTGAGAAAGTGAAGCAAAACAACTCGTAGAACCCGAATAAGCTCCATTATTATTTTTCGTCACAAGACCGTAAAAAAAATATTATATCGCTTCCAGAGCTTTCCTTCATCATTTTTCACAAATTTTTTTATCGTTACTGTATTACTTAATAATTGGTATTGGAAGTACGAAGACATCAGTCAAGTACGAATAGGAGCACAGTCCTAGGAGTAACTGCTCATTATTGTACTATCCCTATTCCTCGTCTCTCGGCGTCGCTGAATCGTCTATACTTCGTACATGAGCAAGTCTGTCTGCCAATTCTAGACATCGGATCCGGCCTCACCCCCTAAGATATTCTCGCAAATTTTTGGAGCTGGAAGTTCTCATCGAAAAACAGCGTCCCTAATCTTGTCAAATTTTTATCCCGTATATAATGGTGAAGTAAAACAACTCGTGGAACCCAAATAAGCTCTAAAAATATTGTTGTTTGTCATTTTTCCAAAACTTTTCTGGTAACGAATATGGGCACTTTTAGGTCCTCGGATTAACTGCTCATTATTGTACTATCCCCACTCATCGGTGCCTCTCGCCGTCGCGGAATCAGTTACTCTGTGTATGAACATGGAAAACAAGCCAATAGACGCGTAGCCATGCGACGTTATATGAATTGTGACGTGCAGAGCCGACGGTGGGGGTTTTACTCCGTCGGGTTATACGATCGACAAAGATTCGGCACCTTCCTTGGTCCACTAAAGGTTGGGCGCCAGGTACCTAAGGGTACCGCGGTATACGAAAAAGAAAATAACGGAACGGAACGATACGGTAATATAATAATAAAGGAAATAAAGTAATAATAATAATAATGGAAATAAAATAAAATAATAGTAATTGAAATAATCGAATTAAATAAAATATGTTATAATAAAAGAAAATA
This sequence comes from Tenthredo livida, assembly GCA_963992785.1. Lineage (NCBI taxonomy): Eukaryota > Metazoa > Arthropoda > Insecta > Hymenoptera > Tenthredinidae > Tenthredo > Tenthredo livida. The sequence goes on along the minus strand of OZ023069.1, from coordinate 16,289,540 downwards.
AACTAAAAGGATTAAATAACACTAACGATACAACACGGTTGGCTCAGCGTGAGGGGAACATGGGGGCGAAATAATATAGGGTAGACTTGTATATATATTTTTTATGGTTTATGGATTAAATCACAAAGAAACCTTTTATTTTGGGACGATAATTAACAACAATAGATAAGAACAATTAAACAAAAGATAAAAACAAATTAAACAATCACAGCCGATCACTTGGATCGAGACTAACACAGTTAAGCAATCAAATTGAAATAATGTTCGGAACAGCTGACTGACTAGGTCACAAACGAAAAGTAGGACAGATAACAATATAGGATATAAGTAGTATAGAGGAAGATAAGGTAGGACAATTTACATAAAAGGAAGAAAACAAATATGGTATGGTAGGAATCAATCTCACTAAAATATTAGTTCATAAATTATAGGTCGGTAACCTAGGGGGATTGGGAATCTATAAAATCAATAATTTGGGGACTTCTTAGAACTAATGGGACCAGTCGGTATTACAGAATTTTCTATAGTACATGCAAGGCGTCTTTCTATAGGAAGTGCAAGGCGTCGGGACTAGATTCAAACAAGTTCGTGCCAAGATGGCCAAGGCAACTTTACAGGAGGCACGCCATGCAACTACGCCGCAACAAATTAACACAAAGGGAACGCGAGAATCTAATACAAATTATAACCCGAAGTAATGATACTTATACCAGCTCAAGGTTTATTAAGGGTTTACTGACTACTTTCAACGACAAGGAGTTACGGGAAGGGGATTATTTTACATTAGCTAATCTACAGCCTGTAGACCGATTTTTCCAGAGATCCGTGGCTCGACAAGCCGTCGAGATTTTTGTCGTATTTGACTACGAACTTATTTTCCCACGCGGGGATACATTTTCTGAGAGTTTAACAAGTAATAATGATCGGTAATTCAAATTAACAAGTAATAATACTTTCAAGGGAAGAGACACGGAAATATTTAACACACGATTCAAGACAAATAGTTGACGATACGATAACTAATAATTATACGAGAAATAAGGAAGACACGATAAACGAGGTTTAGACGATAAATAATAAAAACACGAGAAATAATAACGACACGAGAAACAGGGACGATACGACAATTATTGATGCTATGATTATTATAGACGGTATTTTCTCGAAAAATCAATCGATAAGGCACGATATATATCAGGGGGAATACAATAATCAATAATATAATCAATACTCAATAGTTAAACAAAACTAAAGCACGACAATTCGATGATATGTTAATGGCGTCACCCTCCTCGAGGCCTGACCCAACTACGCACGAAGAAACGAATTTCTTTTTAATCGATCTATTATCAATCGAAGAGTCGTCTAGAGTTGGAATCTTACCTTAATCAAGGCTCTACACTCACTAACTGAGTTGACTATATTAATATTTATGGCTTTAGGCTTTACAATACGTTAGTTTATTTCGGACGAAGGAACAATTTCAGGCTTTTTTCACAAATACAGGACTTGACGTGACTGATTCTAAGCAAGAAGTGAAGCGTCTAGATCTATCTCTATCTAAATGCTATTTGGGGGGTGAAGGGGGGTATTGCGCATAAATTAATGGGCGTGTTGACTTCTGCAGCCGGGTTGTGTCGCGGGCCTGACAGGGCCTTTTGGCACTTCAAGCTTTCGCCAGGGGGTTGTTAGATGTCTCGTCGTGTTCTATTTGTTTCGATATCCTGGAAGGCGGAATTCTGCATATTGGACCGGTGGACCAAGCCGGTGCGGGACAGGTAGAGGAAGGATAGGGGCTACTCCATGTGACAGATTCTTATTGCAGCGCTCTTCCAGGCATATCTCGGGATACGATGACTCGTTTGTCCCCCGGTTAATCACTCGCAGGCCGGGTGGCCTGCCAGGCCGGATGAGATTGAGGGATGATCTCCCTCGATGATTTCGGCAGGAACGGTACGGGAATATAAGATATAGGGAACGGGAAAAAGTATTAGTACATGAACTTATAATTACTACAATGGACCTTGGGCACTTGAGCTGGGACTTCTCGCTTTGAATTCGGTTTATTAACTAAGGTGGTCACTTCGGTCTGAGGAAGAGGAGATGGTTCCTTTACGAGGCTGAACAAATCTGCCTCGTTACAGAATATGCTTTTGGGCATCAGGGAAGTTTCAGGGGCATTTCTTTCTTCTTCACTTTTACATTACCTATGCGAGGTGCCTTCGAACAATTGCGAAGTATTATGCATGACAAGATTCCGGAGTATCGAAATAAAATAATGTCAAACTCCAGTACAGAGACGGATGACTCTGATTACTTTCTCAACGATTATTCTCTCAATATCTCCGTCCACGCTCATCATTTTGCCGTCACAATATAAGGTCGTCCACGAATTTTTTTTTATTTTACATTCCACTAGTTTGGGGAAAAAGAATTTGGACGTATTTTTTCATTTTTCGTTTAAACAAAAATGGCAGTATGTACAACGAATTGAAAACTACTAGTTTATGACGTCACCCATGTAAGCTTTATCTATGAGGTATTCTGCCCCAAGTAAGACCGGTCCGGTTCCTCACCCTTATCAATATTTTTCATAATTTATTCTTGTTATCAGCAACCCAAAAGGAACCTATAGGTGAATTTTTTCAATTTTTTTTTCGGAATACTTTCCGAGTTGGAAATTGTGAATTTTTCTAATAAAATAATTTCGAATTAAACCTAGAAATAATGATTAACAATGATATTTTTTTAGAAAACTACAAGTTCTGACAATCATTTTAATGTGTTTATTTTTTCTGATTCGAACAACCCGGGCTGAGTTATAATTAATTGAAGATTACTTTACTAGAAAAATTCACAATTTCCAACTCGGTTCGTATTCCAAAAAAAAATTTGAAATAATTCACCTAGGTTTCTTTTGGATTGCTGATAACAAAAATAAATTATTAAAAATATTGATTAGGGTGAGCAACCGTACCGGTCTCACTTGGGGCAGAATACCTCCTATACATATATATTTCAAAATCAGAGAAATTCAATCGCCTATAACATTCGCAATTTTAATTGAAAAAAAAAATGTTCTCACTATTTTGAGTTATTTTTCACTTCATGCGCCCCAAAAAGTAAAACAAATTTTTTTTTTGGACGACCCCATTCGAAAAATCTGTAGTTTACTGTCCCGCCAATCCGTTTGTATCCCTAACATCGCATTTACCTCTATACGCAGTCTATCTATCTGAATCCCTCTGATAGTCTGTTCGAATTCAAAGTCCCGCCAATCCGTTTGTATCCCTAATTTCGTATCCACTTCTATCCACAGCCTATCTATCTGAATCACTGGCCAAACAGTACTACATTTCCAGGAATCCCTGACCAATTTTTTGTTTTTCCCTCACATTTCCCGTTCTTTCCTTACCGTGGCCACCATAAATCAGACAATGGGAGAACAAGAGTTGCGGGAGCAGCTCGCGACACTGCGGGAGGAGATGCGAGTGCTGCAGGAGGAGCGCGTGCTCGAGCGGGCGGACGTAGCCGCGATGCGCACGATGCGGAAGGAATGGGAGAAAGAAAAGGAGGAGCAGGACAAAGAAAAAAGAGAGAGAGAGCCGAGAAGAGAGAGGAGAAGGAGAGAGAGGAGAAAAAGAGAGAGGAGACGGAGAGAGCAGCGAAGGATAGAGCAACGAAGGAGAGAGCAGCGAAGGAAAGAGCAGCGAAGGAGAGAGCAGCGAAGGAGACAGAAGAGCGTAAAAAAGAGGAGAGAAAAACAGAGAAAGAAAACAAAGAAAAGCAGGAGAGACAGGCGCGGAGGGAGAGCGAGCCGCGCGGAAACAGAGATAGGGTACATATTAGGTCATATTTTACCTAATTTTTTAAACCAAAACTTAAAAAGCCAAGACAATCCGACAAATCAAAAAATCCTATATTATACAAACAGACATCCATGCTTATAGTCGTTCTTTTGTTGCCAGTTAGTTTGCTTGTGGCAAGAGTAGAGTACGCTCTATACCATTATATTATTGCAACGCTTAATATTGTTGACGGATCAAACCAACTCGACCTGTCTCTGACTCTGAACTCTCAGCACTTTTACATTCCTTGTTTCTAAATTCTTTGTTTCGTATCAGTGGTTAGGAATACTGTACTTTCATCACATATTTGTATAGTTATAAATCTTCCTGGCAATATAGTTTGCTGGCAGTACTACGAGATAGGAATAATCAAAATAATACATTTTTGGTTTCAAATATTCTAAAACCAGAATTTCAACATCCTCAGCCATTTTTGATTCGATTGAAAGATATCACTTCTAGAGTCAACATATTATTGAAGTTCTAATGGAAAACCAATTCTCTGGAGTCGCTGATCACATTCTTGATCATTAGTATACTAATGGATGAAACTGTAATTATAATTACAGTTTCATCCATTACAACTGGTATATTTGTTTCGGAACACAAGCTCTCAAGGTTCTCCATGATTTGAGCAGTGTACGTGGTTATTGCAATTATTTACTGAATGTCACGATTGCAAAGATTTCATGATAATATTTCACCCACTCACAGTCGAGCGATAGAAGCAGGTCGACCCCGAGGCAGCAGCGGCGGCAGGAGCGGGATGAGCTGTGAGTATGCAACCAACTGTGCGACAAATTTTTTTATCGCGTACACGGCAGTGCACCAATCCGACAGAATTTTATAGGAGCACATTTATCGACTAAAATGCGATTCTGCTCGGCTCCTCCCTTATACGATATAAAGCCCTATGTGCAAAAACGATGCAATTGGACTCGGATTTCAGCCGTAAAATGAGCTCTACTAAAACTCTGTCGACTCAAGGACCCCTTCAACTTTTGAAATTTTTTGTTGGCGGTTGAGATTGTGAATCTCGGGAAGGGACGTACACTGAAGATTCATTATTTCAATAAATGATTGTACTGCAAAATTCCATTACATACCTACTGTAAAGATTACAGTTTTTTTATAGAAATATCCTCAACTTCCATGTATGATGATTGAACAATAATTCGAAAGAATGGAGCGCCGCGGAAAAAATCAGATCGCTCGTTTGAAAATTGTTGTTAAGAAGTTTTTTGGTTGATTGGTTTTCGGTTTCCGCGGTTGTTCTACTATTATTGAAAATAATATCTCTTACAGCTGGAACTGGCGCGCCCGGAAGTTTGCGACTGGTCCGCCCGGCTCCAACACCGCGAGGGGTCGAGCCGGGAAGAGGGACGAGGGAAAGGAAGAGGGAAAGAAGGACAAGGGAAAGGACGAGGGAAAGAAGGACGAGGGAAAGAAGGACAAGGGGAAGAAGGGGGGCGGGAAGGGTAGCTGGGGTGGTAGCTGGGGTGGCAGGGGAGGCAAGGGTAGATGCCACCTTGTCATCAATTTTTAATTTAATAAAAGAAATTTAACGATACCCGAGAAAAAATGATTAGATATATTCGGATATAATTATATCTAATCATCCAGATATGATTATATCCGAAAATTGGCCCGATATAATTGTATATAATTATATATATTTATATATATTTGTATATATTCATATATAATTATATCCAGGTGCTTTTATAAAAAAAATAAAACAAATCCTGCACAGGGATTTGAACCCAAGTCCGCTCGAATACTTGTGACTGGTCGCACGCTCTACCGACTACGCCAATTTGCTATTATATAATACACATCATATTTTTCTGTTTGTCGAAACCTATGATCAAGCTGTCGAATTCAGAGTTAATAGACATTTAATTGAATGAATTTTTTGTTTAACAATAATGTAATAATTGCATGTAATCATGTCTTACCTGCGATATGAACTTATGTATAATCGTGTAACGACCTATATCTGATTATATATGGGCATATCCATGGAATTTTCAACTTTTGAGGTACAAAAATAAATTTCGGAAAAATTGACGGCACACCTATAAAACTAGAATGATCTGTGTTCTTGAGTCTCAGTATACACGAAAAAAATTAAAATAATTCATTTTTAAGGCTCGGTCAAGTGCTGATGGAGGAAAAATCAAAATTCAATTTTCTTTTTTAAATAATCTTTGAAAAACTATTTTTGTGGTCGAATTCGCACACCGGTTCGACGGCGCCTAGAGTCTTACGCGTATAATAAACGAAAAAAATAGAATAAAATGGGAAAAAAAAAAAAAACTTGAAAGAAAAATAAATTGAAAAAAAATAAAACGAATAAAAATAAATAAAAATAAATAAAAAATAAATACTCGTGCTGTTTAAAGCGACATTTCTGATACTGCACGTGAAAGATATGTTTGTAAACATTTTTTTAACAAATATGACAATTGATGATTTATGAAAATATTTACTCGTTTATATTTATCTCTTCAAAATATGCATAAAAATAGCGACCAATTTGATAATATACTTCTTATAACGAATTTTATCGATTACTATTGCTTGGAATGGGATCGCAATCATTATACAGGTGTGCCAGCTGAAATAGTGATTTTTTTCTTCGAATTATTCTTCAGATAGTAATTTTCAAAAGCTTGCAACTTTTTTCAGGTTGTGGGCACACTTTCCGGTCGGGTACCGTTTTATAGCTTAAGATACGTAGAATAAGATACTTCAAGGTCAATCGTTCAAATGGATCGGTCAAAAAGTTGTAATGAAAAAAATAAAATCATCTTCGATTCAAAAAATTTCGTCGTCGCTATTTCATTAATTTTTATTAGAGCTCACCTGGCCGGCACATATATCTGGCTCGCATTTTTCTAATATTCACGTGCTTACACTTAATGAAAAAAAAAATCAGGTTGCTATCATCATCGGTCAACAAGTTATAGTGGTTGAAAAAAAAATAAATGCTCCATCCTCACAGTGACTTGTCATTTTCGCTAGGATTTTTGTACTCATAACATGCTGAAATGAATTTAAATATACTAGAACATCACAGTTAGCTTCAAGAAAAAGTATTTGTCAGTCGAAAACACCCTTGGGGTATCCAATTTGTACTTGGAATGGACACAACTACTATCCCTTACAAAAGTTGAAAATTCTATGGATATGCCCATATAGTTTCACACAAGCTTTACTTTATTAGATCGATCATATATAACTATATATGAACCTATATATGATTTTATCTCGATCCGTATGAGCTTCAACTGATTTATATCTGTTTATATCTAATCATATATGGGCCTAGGTCTGACTATATATGGTTCAACATGAGCTTCAGCAGATCATATCCAATCATATATGGTTGTACATAGTCCTATATATATGATTATATATAGTTCTGAGCAAGTTTCCATCGGTTATATCTTATCATATATAAATATATATACATCCATATATAGTTATATATGGAAACATATATAATTTGATATGATTATATATAAACTCATATATAATTATATATATTTATATCCGAATATATCTAATCGTTTTTTCTCGGGTATACACGTTTTATTTCGTTTTATTTGCCGTGTCTCAATTGTAAAGGTACAGTAATGTTCATTAATGGGTTCCCAGTGGCTAACTGTTTTTTTCTGAATTTTTCGGAAACGAGACTCCATTCTAGTCGTATTTGATGTGCCGATAGCCGAAATTATAATAATAATAATTCTGACCCCTTATAAAAGTAATATAATATTATTTTATTGATGGTATACGAAAAAGTCCGAAAAAACAGTTAGCCACTGGGAACTCATCAATGAACATTACTGTAACACTAGGGTGCTTCATAAAAATTTTTTAATTTTTATTTTCAACTCTTACCCTTCCAAATGCTTAAGATGGATGAGAGAAAAGTCCTCCCGAACGTCAGCCGCTGTAGCTCAACTCTAAGAGGTCGCTATTTTCATTTTAGTTTCCCATTCATTTAAGGGGGTATCTACACCTTTGAATTTTCAAAAAGTCGTTTTTTTTTTATAATTTATTTGGAATGCTAGTGACCTACTCTACCTGCAAATAAATCGGTGTCAAAATATCTAGAGGATTTGAAAAGTTACAGCCATGACAGTGCCAGATTGCGAAAAAGCGCCGCGGCGCGGCGCGCGAGCCCTCAGATTGGTGCCATAAGTATTGTACAACACCGCCAACACCACTTACACCACTGCTTAATTTTATGACGTTTTTATATATTTCGATTTTGAATTTGATTCTGTGATCTTTTAATTCTTCGTAATTATCATTCTTACACATATTTCATTTTCAATATTCTTTTGAATTGTGATCATTGACAGAACACATGGCTGCGATCTACATTTTTTCGAGGTTAGGTGTCCACTTGTTTGTAAATATTATCGTGCTTTCATTACGAATTCAAACTACTGGTAATTTCCATTATCGAATAAACACAGTGTTTATATATCTGACATGAGACTTCGGAATCGAAAGAAGATGATCCATCAAAAAGTGCGTTTGAAATCGATGCCAGGAAACTACACATTTGGATTTCTAAAAAGATGAGTATTTCTACAATACATATATTAATTGCAAGAGTTTAATAAATATTATAAGAAAAAAGGTATGATTGATGAAAGATGAAAGAATTTTCGTAGTATTGACAAAAATTGTGCTAGCATCTTCTGAATCTCAAAAATATTGAAGATCAAAAATTTTTAGAGAATTTTTATGTTGAAAAATTTTGATCAGATTTTTTCTAAAGCAATTAATTATTTTTCTAACAGCCTCACCGGACACCTAACGGACACTGTTGTTGTGCAGAACAGGTCAAAAATCACTACGAACCTCCCCCTGGCACATGTGTCTAGACTCGACTCGACTCATAACTCATCGATACGAGAGCAGCGGCGGATCCAGCATATTAGTCATAAGCAAAATCTTAAAACTTAATTTCCTGTAACTACATTTTCTTCTCTTGGAAAAGTATGAAATAAAAAAAAAATTTCTGATAAAAAAGTTTAAAAGTTGATTTCTGGAGAATGAATATTTTGAACGGTTGTCGTAAAGAATCAGGAGCATCACTAGACCGATTCTGGTGTTTATGGTCTTCAAATTTGTAGAGTCGAAACCTCTGTCAGATGAACATAGAACTTTTTGATAAACCCATTTTTAGTTGAAATATTAGAAAAATAAGCAAAATTTTTTTTCAAATTCAGAAAAAAAAATCGAAAAAATTCAATAACTCAAGTAATTCTTGCAATATCAAAAAGTTCTATGTTCATCTGATAGAGGCATGTCTTATGAACAATTGAGAACCAAAAATTCCAAGATTGGTCCAACGCTCGGTCTGATTCTTTACGGCAACCGAGTGATTTTGTATTTTCCTGTCTTCAGCGCAGCCACTATTAGACTGGAAGTAATACATGATGTAAGATATGGATAATGAAGGTCAAACCCTCCCCAAACATGATGATTTTTTTCAATTTTATCAGAGTCTTCAAGTTGAAAAAAAAAGAAAAATTGTTTTTCAGAAATTCAACCCATTTAAAGGTGTATATACCCCCTTAACATGAGAATTTTCGTTTTTTTATTCAAACTGAAATTACACCTATTCATTCTAATTTTTTTGAAATTACCATTGTATATCCAGAAAGCTGGTTTTTTAAGCTTTCCAGACCTATATAATCAAAGTCGAATACCCCAATCAGAAGATTAAACTGAGTCATTTGAAATCTAGAAATTTTAAAATCTATAGATTTTAAATGACTTTATTTAATGTTCTAATTGAGATAGTCGACCAACGCCGGATTTCGGCCTAGGCCCGCGAAGCCCGGGCTTAGGGGCGCCAGGGTAGGTAGGGCGCGACGTCATGATTTTTTTTTTTTTTCATGCTAACTGAAAGACTGAAGTGGAACCCAGACAAAATTTAGTGCTATATGAGTTAGTCCACGTCAAGCGGGACGGATTTGGCCAAAAATATTCCTCGATGTTTCTGATTTTCTTGTAATTTTTTTACATATTTTCTGAGTGAAATGAATGAATGAAACATTTTTTTTTTTTTTTTTTAACTCGAAGGGCTTAGAAGATACAAGGGGTTGAATTTTCGAAAAAAACACCAAAAATCGGAATCGCGCTCTTCTTTGAACGTTAATATTTCCGGTTCCCTTTGTCGTACAGACATCGTCAAGAACTCATTTTGAAGCTCTTGAATACTAATATTTTTATAGTTTCAAGTCGAGTTATCAGCATGAAATGGAATAAATAATTCGGTAAATTATTGGATTTGATGAATTTGATCGTAATATGCCCCCGTATATTCTTCACATGTAAAGCGAACAAGCCTCCGTCTCGGCGCGCCCGCGTAGACAGCCGCGCGCGACGTCCCGCACGGGTCAATTGCTTTTTAAATATAGTTTCCATTGGAGTTCCATTTTGAAAATTACAGATTTTGTAGAAAATTAATCAAGGAACACGCTCATATTTTTTTTAGAATTTTCGAAAGGTGTAATCATCTCGAAAATCACGTTTGAAAAATATAATTCTTAATAACAAATAGAAAATTGCTCATGACATGAATTGAAACTTTATAACATGAAAGTGCGATTCAAGAGCTTCAAAATGAGTTTTTGACGATGTCTGTACGACAAAGGGAACCGAAGATATTAACGTTCAAAGAAGAGCGCGATTCCGATTTTTGGTGTTTTTTTCGAAAATTCAACCCCTTGTATCTTCTAAGCCTTTCGAGTTAAAAAAAAAATGTTTCATGCATTCATTTTACCCAGAGAATATGTAAAAAAAATTACGACGATTTTTAAGAACATGCGGTCAAACAGGTGTCCCGCTTGACGTGGACTGACTCATATTGATTTAGCGCTATCATGAAACTGAAGAGTAATCTCAAATGGGGGCGCCATGAAGTTACGGGCTTAGGGCGTAAAAATGTTTAAATCCGGCGTTGTAGTCGACTTTTATTATATAGGTTTGGAAAGCTTGAACAACCAGCTTTCTGAATATGCGATGGTTATTTGAACAAAATTGAAATGAATAGGTGTAATTTCAGTTTAAATAAAAAAACGAAAATCCCCATGTTAAATGAATAGGAAACTAAAATGAAAATAGCGACCTTTTAGAGTTGAGCCACAGCGACCGACTTTCGGGGGGACTTTTTTCTTATCCACCTCAAGCATTTGGGAGGGTAAGAGTTGTAAAAAAAATTGAATTTCTTTTCTGAAGCACCCTACTGTACACCCTCGTACGCCTGCCTTATCACAGCAGAGGTATATTGGCTATTCTCCCAAATCCTGTACGCAAATCCAGCCTCCAAATTTTTTTTTTTTGAATTATTTCTTTGTATTATTTAGGTGTCAACGAAGAGATTCACAAAGTATGAAAGATCGCTGACTTCAGTTAATGGGGGTTTCCGTAATTACTAGATTTTGCTGCGAAATTTTCCAATATAATTGAATGATTCATAAAATGCCTTAAAACGAGATTAAAAATACGGTAGTCGATCGGAAAGTTTCGAAAATGATCATTTTCGTCTCACTTGACATTTTGAGCGCGAAATTCAAAAAATAAAACTTAAAATGTTAATTCCACGATGTTGCCCATCGATTTTTGTAAATCGGAGTTTTTTTTCGGAAGATTCTGAAAATTTGCGATGAAAATCGTGTCTGAAAACTTTCCGCTTGTTCACCTCCAAGTCAGAATTGCGGTTTAAATGAAATTTGAGTGTACTCTGTCATTATTTGTGCACTTCTCCATTGTTACTCCATGTTATTTTTTACAACAAATACGGCACTGGGGCCCCCCCAAAAAAATAACAGAATTGATTATTTTTAAAAATTCTGCAAAAATAGGAAGAATAGTTTTCCAACGAGAGTGTAAATAGTTCAAAGAACAGAGACAGTGTAAGAGAAAAGGCGAAAGAAGAAGTGCAGAGAGTGCGTGAAAGGCAAGTGCATAAGCACAAAAAGCGAGTAGGTGGCAAAAGTGAGAGAAACTGAGGCAATAGAGAAAAATAAGTGAACGTAAACAAACGGTGACCACGTAACCGGTTCACTAGAGAGGAAGAGAACACGCAAGTAAGCAGAAGAAAGGTAGGCAAGAGAAGGGCGGACACGCAAGGAAGAAATACAGAGGCCAGGCACAGGCAGACGACGTACGACGACGGCCGGCGAAAACAAGTTTGATGCTAGAGGTAGAAGGCAGAAGTTAGACACTAGAGAGACACAAGTTTACCTTTGTTTTCATAATCCTTTACTTGATGAAGAAGTATCGCAGTAAATATCGCCAGCGGCCTATTACTAATTTTTCGTCAACTCGCAACCTACAGAACAAAAATCACTTGTAATATATGTACCGGGAAGCAATCTTGATAGTATACAGTCGATTGCGCATGCGCCAAATAATTTATTTTCATTGGTCGGTAAGATCGTCCCGCGGCCGACTACGTCATAATACTGCTGCGGGACGACCTTACCGACCAATGAAAATAAATTATTTGGCGCATGCGCAATCGACGGCAGTCGACTGTATACTATCAAGATTTCTTCCCGGTATAGTAGGGTAGTCGTTAATTTCTAACATATATTTGCCACCCCCTCAATCGACAGATAGTGACCCAAAAACACTGTGTAATTTTTTTTCAGATTTTTAGTTTGATGGGAAAGCGTGCCGAAATCAATTTTAAGTTGAAAAAATCAAAAAAATGAATACTTTTTTTTTTCCACCAATTTTCGAATAAAAAAGCGGTAATTAAATGTAGAATGATAAAAAACTTTTCCACAAAAAATGTCTTTTATTGTAAATTTATCATATTTGTAATATCACGTTAGACTTTATTTATTTATTTATTTATTGTTTTTTTTTTCTTATCTTTCATTTTTTTTTTTGTTCGAATTTATTTATTTATTTATTTATTCATTTTCATTAATTCATTTTTTTTAATATAGTCTTTATAACGTTGTAATATTATAAGATTACCATAAATAAATTGTTTCGTCATTCTACATTTACAGTCCGACCTCCAAATAAGAAACCAAAAGCCCCCAAGGGGAAGAGGTTTTGCAAGAATTCGAGTACCCCCACCATGCGTGCGCTCTTCACAAACTCACTCTCTCTGTCTCTCTCTCTCATTCGCACGTAAGTGCAATCCGAGCTTAGAGTGGGGGAAGCGCTCGAGTGAGAAACTGGGGGAGGTTTCTTATTGCCGGGTTTCTTATTTGGAGGTCGGACTGTATTTCCTGCTTTTATACTAAAAATTGCAAAACAAAAAACAAAAAATTTCAAATTTTCAAACTTCAAATTGATTTCGGCACGCTTTCCCATCAAGATAAAAATCTTAAAAAAATTACGCGGTGACTTTGGGTCATTATCTATCGATTCAGGGGCTGGCAAGTATATGTTAGAAATTAACGACCACCAGAATGTATAGCTATGTGAAGGGGTTACGGGCAGTCAGAGGTGTGAAAAATAGACATTTTCAATAATTTGTCATGAACTTTTGTATAGTGTGTTTTATTTAATACATAATACGAAATTTTAAAACTATATCTTTGAGTAAGGTTCACAAAAATGTCAACAAAAAAAAAATTACATCTGGACTAAGTTGTCAACTCGATTGTGATCCTTTATCTTATAAAAGTGCTTCGCGGTGGCCATCCGTACTTCTTGTGGTTCATCTAAAATAAAAATAAGAAAACAACAGTGAGTTTGATAGTTTATCTTGGGCCTGATCGCAGATTTTTTTTTAAATTTCGCAAAATGGCGGCCGATGACGGATCAATTTTTCAGTTTCAATTAATTCCTATTAACCTTTTCAATCTAATTTGGTTCTTGTAATTAAATTGTGCTCTAATTTTTGGGTAATTCAGTCTACGTTTTAAGTCTAATTTTGTTAATTTCATCAAAAAACTTTCAATTGTTCTCAATTCGAATGAATTTATCCAATGCGAATTAATTCGTGTCAATTCAGAATAGATCTTTGATTCGCATTAATTTCGATTATTTCAATTTACGGACCATTGCAGGTCAATTCAATGGGTTATTTCCACCTCGTAAAAAATCGCTCGTTAATTATTAATAAAAAATAGAATTTTTGGTGAGAAGAAAAAATCCTTCGATCAGGCCTAAGTTTTTAATGCCTAGAATATGCTGTATAAATTTCATCTGAATCCATCGACTAGTTTTTGCAATATAGTGGACAGCGCATCCGAAACCATAGTTTTGAGAAAAACGCGTTTAAAGTTAAACCCTTATATTGAATACAAATGCATAAGCTATTAAATTACTTACATAGAGTCATCTGCTCCTGGGCCATATAATAGACCTTCTGCCGATGCGCGAGCTTCCAAAACGTCGATTTGTTGCTGTCTACGTACCATTCTACTTTCTGAGATCAGCTGCCTATGAATAATAAAAGGGCCCTACAGTTGCTGTAGGGTATCAATTGAACTTTTCATCGGATCCATTTGAAATTTTGACATAATATACTCTTGAAAAAATTGATCGTGAAAACTTAGAAGAAAGGATTTGACTTCTTAGAAACAAGAAGGTCGCAACCAACAGATTATAAGTGTGAGAATGAAATGTGAAAATGCCGGATAAGAATAGTATACTACGTACCTAGGCCGACAATTACATGTGATCTGAGGATTTCTTTTTTACTGGCAAAGTAGTGTATACTATTTTTCTGTTCGACGGAGCCGGAAAGCGGCAACTTCGTTTAGCGCAGCGGCCCGAAAGTTGACGCTTTCCGGCCGGATGAGAAAAAATATAATATTCATTAACACTTTTTTATGCTATCAGCGCTGAAATTGAATTATATTGAAAATATAGCTCTGTTATACCAATAGGTTATTATCTGTTGATAGTAATAAAAATAAAGGCGCAGTATTTTGTCAATTCGGAAACATAATATAAAGGTTTATGAAGCTATATTTTTGGCTCTATGGCTGGTATTCATAGTCAGGTCTTGAGACCGGCGTGGTTCTAGACGGTCTCAAGACCGGCTCTCCGCCAATCAATTCGTGTATGAGGCCGACTTAAACCATCTTGACGAATTCCGGTCACAAGACCTGACTATGAATACCGGCCTTTATCTATACCAAAAGTTGTATTAGACGAAGACTGTACTCCGATGATCATTTTCACAATGTGTGCAGTGTGAACGTCAATTATTTGCTACTCAGGTATTCGCGAGTATTTCCAGGAGACGCCACGAGGAGGCTCATTGACAATGTCTCCCAAAAGGTTTCCCCTGCATCGACCTGCTCAGTCACCTCGTGAAGGAGATGTGAAACTGCGACGAGTCGACTTGCTCAGTCACCTCGCGAAGGAGATGTGAATCTGCGACGAGTCGACTTGCTCAGTCACCTCGTGAAGGAGATGTGAATCTGCGACGAGTCGACTTGCTCAGTCACCTCGTGAAGGAGATGTGAATCTGCGAGGAGTCGACTTGCTCAGTCACCTCGTGAAGGAGATGTGAATCTGCGACGAGTCGACTTGCTCAGTCACCTCGTGAAGGAGATGTGAATCTGCGACGAGTCGACTTGCTAAGTCACCTCGTGAAGGAGATGTGAATCTGCGACGAGTCGACTTGCTCAGTCACCTCGTGAAGGAGATGTGAATCTGCGACGAGTCGACTTGCTCAGTCACCTCGTGAAGGAGATGTGAATCTGCGACGAGTCGACTTGCTCAGTCACCTCGTGAAGGAGATGTGAATCTGCGACGAGTCGACTTGCTCAGTCACCGCGTGAAGGAGATGTGAATCTGCGACGAGTCGACTTGCTCACTCACCTCGTGAAGGAGATGTGAATCTGCGACGAGTCGACTTGCTCAGTCACCTCGTGAAGGAGATGTGAATCTGCGACGAGTCGACTTGCTCAGTCACCTCGTGAAGGAGATGTGAATCTGCGACGAGTCGACTTGCTCAGTCACCTCGTGAAAGAGATGTGGAACTGCGACGAGTCGTTTGATCAGATCCGAAAAGTTGCGAACGAAGCAAAAAAAAAATTAATAATTTCACACGGAACTGTTATTCATATAATGAGAAGAGATGAGAATGAGAGAAAAGACGGGAAAATCAGGAGTAGTTTGAAAAAAGGTCATCTCCCTCGCGTGACCGTGACTTTGATCCTGGGAACGTAGGAACTTTGATAATATTAAAAAATTAGAAGACTAAATGAGAATAACATAGAAGATGGGAAAATCGGGAGTAGTTTGAAAACAGGTCATCTCCCTCGCGTGACCGTGACTTGAATCCTGGGAGCGTAGGAACTGTGATTCATATAATGAGAAGAGATGAGAATGAGAGAAAAGACGGGAAAATCGGGAGTAGTTGGAAAAAAGGTCATCTCCCTCGCGTGACCGTGACTTTGATCCTGGGAACGTAGGAACTTTGATAATATTAAAGAATTAGAAGACTAAATGAGAATAACATAGAAGATGGGAAAATCGGGAGTAGTTTGAAAACAGGTCATCTCCCTCGCGTGACCGTGACTTGAATCCTGGGAGCGTAGGAACTGTGATTCATATAATGAGAAGAGATGAGAATGAGAGAAAAGACGGGAAAATCGGGAATAGTTTGAAAAAAGGTCATCTCCCTCGCGTGACCGTGACTTGAATCCTGGGAGCGTAGGAACTGTGATTCATATAATGAGAAGAGATGAGAATGAGAGAAAAGACGGGAAAATTGGGAGTAGTTTGAAAAAAGGTCATCTCCCTCGCGTGACCGTGACTTTGATCCTGGGAACGTAGGAACTTTGATAATATTAAAAAATTAGAAGACTAAATGAGAATAACATAGAAGATGGGAAAATCGGGAGTAGTTTGAAAACAGGTCATCTTCCTCGCGTGACCGTGACTTGAATCCTGGGAGCGTAGGAACTGTGATTCATATAATGAGAAGAGATGAGAATGAGAGAAAAGACGGGAAAATCGGGAATAGTTTGAAAAAAGGTCATCTCCCTCGCGTGACCGTGACTTTGATCCTGGGAACGTAGGAACTTTGATAATATTAAAGAATTAGAAGACTAAATGAGAATAACATAGATGGGAAAATCGGGAGTAGTTTGAAAACAGATCATCTCCCTCGCGTGACCGTAACAGTTTTTTTTACGTGTAACTATCTTGCTGGTATTTGTGGAAAACTCGTCGTTGAAGGGAAAAACTTTCATTCATCTTCATCAGAATCCACTTCTATATTCTCATTCTCGCGTCCCATGTCTTTGTTGTAGTTAATTACAATATGCTGACACAGTGATTGAAATGTCATACTTTGCCTATTCGTTCTATAGTACGCTTTATATATGCTAAACGATCTTTCCACATCTGCGCAAGTAAACGGTGCATATTTCATACTGAGGGCGTCATGATCAATCCAATTATCCGGCAAATTTTGCATTCTGCCATTGATTATACAGTTGTTTATGTTAATCATCGCCGTGAATCCATCGTTGTCGCCGAAAACCTGAACAATTTTATCCCGGATTTCGTGATGAATCTCCAGATCTTCTTGGAATTCTTGTTTCAATTCAGCAATCCTTTCGCACGTTTGAGCTAGACTACATCCTCTTTTTTGTAGTTGCTTGATACTTGAAACTAGACACGAAAATTTGGCAGCAATGTCTTCCAACTCTTCGAGGTTTTCATCTCTTCCCAAACATGCTTTCAAATTTCTAGCAGCTTCACTGTTCTCTTCGAGGCCCATAAAAACTGCTTTCACCTCGTTGTAGTGTAAACAATAATACTGGCAAGCTTGGATCCACGTGCCCCATCGTGTCGTCACCGGTCTTGGTGGTAGAGGTACATTTGGAAGCGCAGCTTTGAAGATTTCAGCACGCGTTTTAGATTTAGAGAAAATTTCTTTGGCGCTAGCGACGACATCATTAATCTCCTCATAACACTCTCTTACTTTTTCAGCTACATTGTGACATGCGTGTGCTAAACATGTCACGTTTACGAGTTTCGGGTATGTTTGTGCGAGAATTCCTGCAGATGCCTTCATGTACGGAGCAGCATCCGTCAAGTATAGCAGAACTCTGTTTGGCTCAAATCCTGCCGGCTCAAACTTATTCAAGCTGTCAATCACATACGCAGCCATGTTTGCAGCGTTTGCTCTCACAACTTCTCCACATCTAATCTGCCGTCCAGTGGAAGCTCGGTCTTGATATAATGCACCGATAATAACGTTGGTGACGCAGCGACGCTTAGAGTCTATTGTTTCGTCCACTGAAACCCAAATAGGACAATCTCCTATTTCTTCTCGTATAGCCGTTAAAGTTTCGTTATATATAATGGGCACATAAGTTTTGCTCATTGTTGTTGCATCCGGGATTGTGTGTTGTGTATGAGTTTGGAAAAAGGTGGCAAAAGCAGGTTGACAAACTTTGTCGAAACAAATATCTGATTTTATGCATGCGCTTGTGAAGTCTTTAAAAAACGCAGAGTGTCGACTGTTCAAGTTTGTCAGATGTTGTGGATTCGGGAAAACTGATTGATTCCGTATCTGAAGAGCCGCTTGGTGTTTAGCGGATCCTACGTGACGCTGGAATGTGTATCTCTTCAATACGACCAATGCCGTTGTACATAACAAACAACGAACACAGTTTTCTTCAAGCCGAAAATGGTCGTTTGGCAGTTGTAATTTCCTCTGGATTCGTCGGTAAACAACAACACGGCCATCCTCAGCCGCCATATCTTGAATTGTTGAAACAATTTGCGGTAATACGTAGTTAAAAAATCCAATGTACTCTCTAGGTATGAAACAGTTAAAATTTCACTAATTCAATCAGTGATTCAGTTTATTTGTTCAAATCATCGAATTACGACTGACAAGCCAGTACCTTCATGTAGTACTGTTTGGCCAGTGATTCAGATAGATAGGCTGTGGATAGAAGTGGATACGAAATTAGGGATACAAACGGATTGGCGGGACTTTGAATTCGAACAGACTATCAGAGGGATTCAGATAGATAGACTGTGTATAGAGGTAAATGCGATGTTAGGGATACAAACGGATTGGCGGGACAGTAAACTACAGATTTTTCGAATGGGGTCGTCCAAAAAAAAAATTTGTTTTACTTTTTGGGGCGCATGAAGTGAAAAATAACTCAAAATAGTGAGAACATTTTTTTTTCAATTAAAATTGCGAATGTTATAGGCAATTGAATTTCTCTGATTTTGAAATATATATGTATAGGAGGAATTCTGCCCCAAGTGAGACCGGTACGGTTGCTCACCCTAATCAATATTTTTAATAATTTATTTTTGTTATCAGCAATCCAAAAGCAACCTAAGTGAATTATTTCAAATTTTTTTTTGGAATACGAACCGAGGTGGAAATTGTGAATTTTTCTAGTAAAGTAATCTTCAATTAATTATAACTCAGCCCGGGTTGTTCGAATCAAAAAAACAAACACATTAAAATGATTGTCAGAACTTGTAGTTTTCTAAAAAAATATCATTGTTAATCATTATTTCTAGGTTTAATTCGAAATTATTTTATTAGAAAAATTCACAATTTCCAACTCGGAAAGTATTCCGAAAAAAAAATTGAAAAAATTCACCTATAGGTTCTTTTTGGGTTGCTGATAACAAGAATAAATTATGAAAAATATTGATAAGGGTGAGGAACCGGACCGGTCTTACTTGGGGCAGAATACCTCATAGATAAAGCTTACATGGGTGACGTCATAAACTAGTAGTTTTCAATTCGTTGTACATACTGCCATTTTTGTTTAAACGAAAAATGAAAAAATACGTCCAAATTATTGTTCCCCAAACTAGTGGAATGTAAAATAAAAAAAAATTCGTGGACGACCTTATATTGTGACCGCAAAATGATGAGCGTGGACGAAGATATTGAGAGAATAATCGTTGAGAAAGTAATCAGAGTCATCCGTCTCTGTACTGGAGTTTGACATTATTTTATTTCGATACTCCGGAATCTTGTCATGCATAATACTTCGCAATTGTTCGAAGGCACCTCGCATAGGTAATGTAAAAGTGAAGAAGAAAGAAATGCCCCTGAAACTTCCCTGATGCCCAAAAGCATATTCATATAACGTCGCATGGCTACGCGTCTATTGGCTTGTTTTTCATGTTCATACACAGAGTAACTGATTCCGCGACGGCGAGAGGCACCGATGAGTGGGGATAGTACAATAATGAGCAGTTAATCCGAGGACCTAAAAGTGCCCATATTCGTTACCAGAAAAGTTTTGGAAAAATGACAAACAACAATATTTTTAGAGCTTATTTGGGTTCCACGAGTTGTTTTACTTCACCATTATATACGGGATAAAAATTTGACAAGATTAGGGACGCTGTTTTTCGATGAGAACTTCCAGCTCCAAAAATTTGCGAGAATATCTTAGGGGGTGAGGCCGGATCCGATGTCTAGAATTGGCAGACAGACTTGCTCATGTACGAAGTATAGACGATTCAGCGACGCCGAGAGACGAGGAATAGGGATAGTACAATAATGAGCAGTTACTCCTAGGACTGTGCTCCTATTCGTACTTGACTGATGTCTTCGTACTTCCAATACCAATTATTAAGTAATACAGTAACGATAAAAAAATTTGTGAAAAATGATGAAGGAAAGCTCTGGAAGCGATATAATATTTTTTTTACGGTCTTGTGACGAAAAATAATAATGGAGCTTATTCGGGTTCTACGAGTTGTTTTGCTTCACTTTCGCAAATTTTTTGGAGTACGAATGGGATTGAACATTGAAGATGAAAAACGGATCACCTTGAGGTACAATTTAGCAAAAATGTATTGTACTTACTGCGATTTAATTCCTTTCCTCGTCTTCTTTTTTCTTATTTTTTTTCTTCGCGCCTTGTCGTTAACGGTTCTCGAACAACAATGGACAATCTACGAATACACGCCAACCAGAAAACAAATTTCGCGGCCTATAGCGGAACCTTGAGCCTGCGCGCGCATGGAAACACTGGCCCGGCGCCTCAGTTTACCATTGACGTCGCGTGTCGGGGAGAGTGGCTCTCGCTGACCGTAGAACCGCGCTCACGAAAATCCGATGCGACGACCCTGTCTGCGAGATTAGGCTGGATTCGGCCCCGAACCGTTCACATTCGCGAGGTCCCGGTACACCAAAGTGTATAGCGATGAAATTACCGCATCTCGGTCTTGCCCGAGATAAGCGTAACTTCATAATAAAAATACTTTTCGTCGTCTTTGATTTATGAAATTATATTATAATATATTATATATTTATATGACCAAAAGTTTTTCTCGGCGAGCGCCTGGCATTGGTGCCAATGAAGCGTTGGACCACAACCGAACATCAACGAGGTAAACTGCTTTCCTGATAAACTAAGCTCGAAGGAAGGCCGATTTTACCCCGAGGTAAGTGAATCACAATTATCGCACGTGATAATTTGTTCTTGAAAATGTAAATAACGATAAAATGCCAGAATAGGTCAATATAATCATAGAGTCATCGAATAGATGTGATTGAAGGGCATGCGGAAATAGTAGTGACGAATAAATAGTCGCTCGAATTCGGGTGCCATGCTGTGGGTTCTATCTAAATTTACATTTTACAGTTGGCGTTGCAATGAGAAAATATTATTTACTCACAGAAACTGGACATTGATGCGCATCGCTATGCCAAGAGTGATCCTGGGCAAGGTTTCATAGATGACGAAGTTCGCAGCACCGCCTGGCTGAGCAGTTCAGAAGCTGACAGAGCACCTCGTACTCAGCGCTGAAATGCTGCCAACGGCCGACTGACTTTAGGTATCCGTACACCTCCTCGAAGACTCCTCGTCTTTCATCACTGTAGTACTGGTCTACTTGTAAAGCTTTTCTTCTCACACGACAGCTCAGTCATTGCCGAACTCAGAAAGGAAGAATATGCTGGGTGCAACAATCAAGTTCGTTCGGCTCGTGTAACATTGGAATTTGTCAACTTACATAGCGCTGAAGTCACACTATTTGATTGTGTTTTCATTTTTGCCAATGTGAAATCTAAATCGTGTTCGCGCGCTTCGTAGAAACAGTTTTATCAAATTCGAGTGCATTTCAGACGGCGGTGCTTCGGACAGATTGGATCTTTCAGCTTCGTTGGATCAGGAATACCGAAAGTCGAGAAATTGGAATGCTAATCGAGCCAGATGTCGTCGATTATCCTGTGACGGCACTGTTTTATAAAACATTCGCAGAGTTAACCGTAAGAGTATTGTCCAAAGCAAAGAACCAACTCGATTGACTCGGTATACCGATACTCTTAGAATCCTACGCAAACTAACTGAAAACCTAGGTAGAGAAAAATCTATTTTGAAATTTTATGCAGTAAAAATTTTCGATTTAACTGTCACAATTCTGACGTTGGTACGACCACTTTCTTTACAGTTGTAATCATTATACGCGTTCGAGCTGGCCCGATGAACTATTGAACCTCCGATGATGCTGCAGTCTCTACGATGAAGTCCCCCGGAGCCTATGATTGCGACTTCGAAAGGTTTGCTGTGGTCTAAAGGTTACCCGAAGAGCCTCAAACTTAGAGAACTCTGAACTTGTGTTACGGAATAAGTAACGCAGCAAAATTCTGATAGTATTCCCTAGATTATTTGTAATATTGTAATTAATCAAATGACGGAATGATTAGAAGAGGAATTGCTCTTCGAATTTCACTTTGTTGCTTCCTTTGTGACACTATTTTCAACAAGTTCTGTAAGTCTGAACAGTTTCTTGCTTATCTTTTGGAGTAGAACTAGCTTGAATGAGTGTAGTGATTTGAGAGGTTATTCATTTAGGGTTATTGTGCTAGAAGTTCATTCATGAGTTTTATACAATTCGAAGCTATCTTTCCCTGAGCTATGATATTGCAGCTCTTTGCGCTTGATCAATAATTATTGTGTAAAAGGTATTCCACGAAGTACAGAGTTACTCCTCGTAATGCTTCTGAAATAGGCTTTATTCGAAAACCTCCCATGCGTCTGAGTTATTCTTGAATCTTGCTGGGCTTGCACACACATATTTTAAGATGCGTGAGACACAAACCCACATCGGTTTTCAGAAATAGCTACGATACTTTGACTTTGACATTTTTTCTGATGAAAAAAAAAACGATATATTTTCAATTATTTTTTCTCAAATCCGTAATTTTGTCTCGATTTACAAAATCTGACGTGGGTTTGTGTAGCTAGTGTGTGTAGAAACGTACCATGAAAATTTGAAGTGCTTTCGACAAAAACTCAGACTCATTGGACTTTTTCAACTGCCAGAAACCTAGTTCAGAGATAAATCGCTTTGAATTTTTCTTGTTTTTAATTATTCACAAAGTTAAAGAAATTCAAGATATAAGTTATAGCAACTTGAAGAAAATTCAACATATATATATGGGGAATTCCACGTGAACTTGGTAAATGTTTGACCCTGACACCTTCCGATTCGGGCCATGATTTTTTATGTTATTATACTTGACCGAAGAGACGCATCGAATTTTTTTCAGATTTTTTCGAAACGCCGCCATTTTTGTAAAAATGCACAAAACTCCAACATAAGAGCCCCAATTTAAAAATCCGAAAAAATTCTCAAAAATCCTCTGTCAGATATCAAAATTTTCCAGCCTTGAGTCAGAGTGGGCAAACGTTTGCTTTCATTCTATTCCGTGATTTTTTCGAAAAAAATTATGAAAAAGAATAGCAGCAGATGCCAGTCCACTGAGAAGTATTGCTTGAACGTTTTTATACGTCACGCACGATTTTTGGGAATTTTTGCTGATTTTTCCGAAGCGATTATATTTCTTCTCATATTTTTGGATTCAGATCGGATGAAAAAAAAATCGCATGGGAAAAATCTGATAAAATTTCCAAAAATCGTGCGTGACGTATAAAAACGTTCAAGCAACAGTTCACAGTGGACTGGCAACTGCTGCTGTTCTTTTTCATAATTTTTTTTCGAAAAACGTACGAAAAAGAATGGAAGCAAACGTTTGCCCACTTTGGCTCAAGGCTGAAAAATTTTGATATCTGGCAAAGGATTTTTGAGAATTTTTTCAGATTTTCAAATTGGGGCTCTCATGTTGGCGTTTTGTGAATTTTTAAAAAAATGGCGGCTCTTCGAAAAAATCTGAAAAAAATTCGGAGCGTCTCTTCGATCAGGTACGATAACATAAAATATCATGGCCCCAATCGGAAGGTGTCAGGGTCAAACATTTACCGAGTTCACGTGGAATTCCCCATATATTTTAGCAGTTCGGTTGATACAAACTTGGTCTTGTCGAGTCTGAGCAATTTGTCCTGCGGGCAGCCAATCATGCGGTTGATAACTTGTAAATCTGGTTTTGTAAAATGAATACAAACATTTGGAAGAATATTGATTCGCTATATAAATTTGAATGCTCATCTCTGGTGAAGTGTGTGACCAAAAACTTTAATATGATTTCCAACCGTAGAAAAACACATTTTGGAGTTGTTGTCTTATGGGGGTATACACACCTTGAAAAGGATTTTTTCCAAATCACTGCTACGCTCTGTGAAAACATTCTAGTGACTTAGTTCTTTTACGGTTGATTAGTTTCATAGTTTTTTCCAAATCTGGAAAAATCATGTACCATGTATCAAAATAGCACTAATTAACTGTAAAAAAACTGAGTCACTAGAATGTTCTCTCAGAGTGTAGCAGTGATTTGAAAATAATTATTTTTTATTATTATAATTTTTTTACCTCACGTAAATCACTTGAGTGTTGTAGCTTGATGGAAAACTGCATCTGAAGTTACTTTTTTTCACAGATTAAAAAAGCAATAACCGAAATATAGGGAAATTGAAAACTTCTGCTGGAACGCTGATACGCATTATACGCTTTATTGAGCTTAATAAATTTTTTTTCGGTTTAAGGATTTGTGTACGTGAAGATAAGGGTTCAAAGAACACTTTTCCGTAAAAATAAAAACAAAAATCGATTTTTTTGAAATTTTATCCTCAAATTTCAGTACTTCCTACCCTTGAGCCCCTTATTATGCCACGCATTGCCGCGTCCAATGCTGTACTCCACAGCATTAGTATTATATTGGCACTCACAAAATTAGTCATCCCACCTGTTTTCATCGACAGAATATTAAAACTTGCAGTAGGGTGAGTGCACCAGTGAATGAACGATTAAGCGTACGGTCAGTTTTAAGGAAGGTTTTCTTTATACTAGATGGTTGTTGCCTTACAAAACCAGTTCTATTCGACACATCGTATCCTAAATATTTGGGATCGCTTGTTGAAACGTGTTATCCAAACAGAAATCCATATGAAAGAACCTATCCGAAACTGAAATGGCAATTTCACCAGTAATTGAACACTTGGACCCAGTCAATAAACAGCCTTCGATCCAGTAAATGAGCAGACCAATCCGAATAAACAGTAGGTATTAAATAAATCGGTAGGTAGTTATAGTTAGTATTATAAAGAAACATTTTAATTGAAATAACATCTCATTTTCATATCGTTCATTCACTGGATTTACGTATAGCAGTGCTGTTCATTAAAGAAGAAGAGAAGACACCCTGTTCTGAGTAGCAATGTATTATTATCAGCGTAGTAGAAGGAATAATCACCCGAATGAATAAAGGACCGCGCACAAATCTTATGGAAATTGGATCCCGGTCAAATTTGTGACCATGATGACTTTTGATCAGGATGACCTGAAGCACAACATACTACAATTTTGGACAATTTGACCGGGATCCAATTTCCATAAGATTTGTGCGGGGTCCTTTAAAATAAAATTGAAATTACAATAAAATACTGTATAACACTGTTATGTATGAAGTAGTCTCTGTCAACTCAGACACCCATTTCACTTGAGGTCTCCGAACATTCTGTAATAATTTGCACACGTTGTTGGGGATGTATTTTTTTTTTTGGAAATGTATTACCGGTCATTGCATTCCAGACATGGTTTTAATCAATCGTTATCATGAGAAAAAAAAAATTGTATAAAAAATGGGGGTTAAAATATATTAATTGTCCCACGGAGAAAATATATCATCATTATGAAAGAAATAAAAATAAAAATTTGTAAAAAGTTGAGACTAAGGATATGAAAGCTGATGTCCCAACACAATATCTATGAATATTTATACATATATTATTTATATTTATTTATATTTAAACACGTGTTGCAGGGTTCGGCCGCGCCGGTGTTGGCGCGCAGCCACGCGAGTAACGAACGGCAACGTCGCAACTCCGTCTTCCTTGCGGACGCGCACCGTAATAGTCGTAGCCCGTCGTAGATAGAAGTGGATACGAAATTAGGGATACAAACGGATTGGCGGGTGATTGAATTTGAACAGACCGTCAGAGGGATTTAGATAGATAGGTTGTGGATAAAAGTGAATGCGAAATTAAGGATACAAACGGATTGTCGGGACTTCGAATTCAAATAGGCATTGAATGGGAATGAGATGGAAAGGCTGTGGATAGTAGTGAATACGAAATTGAGGGTACAAAATGATAGACGGGACTTTGCATTTGAACAGACCATCAGAGAGATTTAGATAGATGGACTGTGGATAGAAGTGGAACCGAAAATAGGGATACAAACGGATGGCGGGACTTTGAATTTAAATAGGCATCGAATGAGATTCAGATAGTTGGGAGTGGATAAGAAATTGGGAATATGCAAAGATAGGCGCGATTCTTATTTTGAGCGGACCATCAGAGGGATTCAGATAGATAAGCTGTGGATAGAATTAGATAAGAAATCAGAGATTCAAAAGGATGGGCTCTAGTTTGGATCTAAATCAGATAGAGGAAGATTCACGTAGATTGGCGGTGGAAAGGATTAGAAAGGAAATTAGAGATTAGAAAGGATAGGCCCTAGTTTTGATTCAAATCAGATGAAAGAAGATTCACGTGGATTGGCGATGGATATCATTAGATAGGAAATTAGGGATTGGAAAGGATAGGCCCTAGTTTGGACTCAAAAGAAGATAGCAAGAGATTAGCAAAGATAGACCGTTGATAGGGTTAGATTAATTATCTTAATCCCTTTCTATCCAAAGGATCCAAACTGATTCAAGTGGATAAAGATTCTATCCGTTGACTTCCAGCAGGGGAGTTATCGAGCGAAAACCGTTATTGGGATATAATAAAAAGAAATAAAACAAATAATTATAATAAAATTTTTTAAAAAGTTGAGACTAAGGATATGAAAGCTGATGTCCCAACACAATATCTATGAACATTTATACATATTGCTTACGTGTGCATGCAGTACGTATACCTCGTAGTCTTGCTTGTACGGAATTATCGTCGGATTACACTTTTTCACACACAATTATTAATAAATTATCTTACTCGTCAAATATGCTGGCTCAGAACCGGCGAGTTTGTCTGAAACACGTGTTGCAGGGTTCGGCCGCGCCGGTGTTGGCGCGCAGCCACGCGAGTAACGAAGGGCAACGTCGCAACGTCCGTCTTCCTTGCGGACGCGCACCGCAATAGTCGTAGCCCGTTAACCACGCGCAACCATTGTCAGATTGTTTGCTTGTATGATAATTTTGAATATGATATTAATTTACAACCGTTGTCAGTAAATGTATAACGATACTATTTCTGTGACTGTGATACTTAATAGATTACAACCTTACGCTAAACCTAACCTATCAATCTTGGCATGGTACTATTTCGGCGAGGATCTTACTTCGACTAAGGAACTCATCGAACGATGCGCACCATCTCCCGAAAGTTGGCCACAATATCCCATAGAGTTCAAAGGTGATTAAAAAAATGATTCGGTTATCTGAAGCGCGATAATTTGGGTGGTTCAAAATAATCCGACCCCCCCTTTTTTCAGGCGCATCATCTGAAGAGAATGAGTACGAGTAAAAAAGATATTTCCCACTTGGCGAGTGATTTTCACCTAATTTCCAAAAAAATTACAGCTGGCATGATTTTCAATGTATTGTAACATTGCATTTTGCAACGCGTGTTACAAGTGACTCCCGAACCCTTAGACGATTGTAGTTACGAAGGGTGGATGCATGACAGAAGCATGAATGCGTTTTGGTTAGCCCCGAGGCTATAAACTCTCCGAGAGGCGACCGTGACCGATCTAAGACTGTAGAATTTAGTTGTTATTCTTTTTGTTTTTTTTTACCTTTTCTCTATTATGTGGGAGACGAGGCCCCGACGACGGCTAAAAATTGCAACGGAGACCCGATCAGACGAACGTACGACGCCAAATATCGACTGTTGGGATCCTTTTCGACGAACGCCACCTAAAAGCTCCGGAGGATAGTACTGGCCAGACTACCTCCAACAATTAAACGAGAGGACACGGGGGAGTGCCAAGGGCATTCTGCAACGTGGAATATCGGTGGTGGAAGAGATTCCCGCCACCAAGAAGAATCTGCAGCCCGTGATCCTCCGATTTAGCGAGCTAGAAACACCGTGGTGAACTTCGAATTTCGCGCGCCGCGACGATAGGTCGCCATATTTAAGGATCTCGCAGTACATTTGCAAAATCGATAATCGATTGCCTATTGAGGGCGCTAAGTATCGGCACCATGCCGTCTGATCACTCTGCCGTAGGCCTGCCTCGCAGGTAGAGCCCCGAGCTGTAGGGCTCGCTCAAATTGTAGAAATTATATTTGGTAGTAGCCACGAGGCTGAATTTGGGGTGAATTTCCTGCGGGAAAACGTTTGAGTCTGTTGAGTTCGAGTTTAGTGAATCCGAGGGCTCGTCGTCGAGACGCTACGAGGCCTTGCATCTTGGCTGGAAAACGGTAAGCGTTAGCCAATTTGACTCATACTAATTTGAATTCGGCAAACGGCCATCAGCCATCTTGCCGTATTTTCCGAGCCACGAGGCTTTTAGAGATTTTTGGAAATCAAATCAAGACGACCTCCGAGTCGGTAGGCCGTCACCAGTGTCTCGCGCAATAATAGAGTTTTGAGTTTTGATTTTTGAGTAAGATTTTTGAGTTTTGTATCGCGTAATAGTGCTGTTCAGAGCCGCCGGTTCTCTCACGTGAGTGCGAGAAAGATAGTCTTAACCCGTCACGGTCGCGCTCTCTTTCTCTCACGGAGAGATTCAAATCGTTATTATATTTTGAATTTTGTATAGCCTTTTTTTTTTTGTTTCGCCTACGAAGGCAGAGTTAGTTTAAGTTAAGTTCAAGTAATAATTCTGGAAATTAGTTTTGTTACGCCCTGCGGGCATATTCCCGTCTTTCATTGGTAATTTCTGTTTCATGAGGACCTAGTTTGTCGAGTTACTTATTTTTTTTTGCATTATTTTGTTTTGTTATTGCTCTCCTACGTGGAAGCTAGTAGTTTATTAATTATTGTAAAACTCGTCAGGCGTGGCCAGGTCGCCTGTATACGACCTGTGGCCGTTCTTTATCCGAGGGGAAATATCCCCGATTGTTTAATTTATTATTTCTACTATTTTTTTTTTACTATTTTTATTGAATAAATTCTATTTTTCTTTGTTAAATTCAAAGTTACGAGTCGTTAGTCAACGCCCTGCTAATCCTTCACTTAATCCCGACCCCTCTCCGCGGTACTGTAGCTAGCCAACGGTTATTATTTCGTTTAGATTTTTGAAATCGGCGGTTAACCGCCTGGCGCCCAATATCTCTTTTTATTCTCAGTTTTTGGCCAATTGTCGAGTGGATGGTTCTCGGAGACTGGCTATCCGGTCCAGATCCGAGGATCAAATAAAATCTACGTCACAGTATTCATCTTAGTTTATCAAGATCTATACTTTTTCACCCTTATTTCGGATTTCAATGCTCCCATGAGCCAGAACGGAAAATATCTGTTTTCATCATACTGAAACTTTTCAGGGGGTACCCTTGAAAAAATTCGGGGGTACATATATACATGATGCATTGTTTTGTTGTGCGTGAGACATTTGTGACTTTATTTTATTCTTTTTCATATCAACATACAAAGAAGATACGAACAAATTACGTGTACTTGAAAGTCGGGCTTTCACCACTGACTGAGAATCTCGAGGAAGGGCAAAATCTGAAAAGAATGAGGAAACGTATAAATCACGATTGGATATCAGCACAATGTTGTCCAATACTAACAGTCGATCATTATCCAACGGATTAACGACCGTCCAAATCATGTGATCGCACCAGGACCGTGGGTAATAAAATTAAAAATGTTGCAACAGACTCTGACGAAATGTATAGCTCGGATAGGTCAGTTGAAAGAAACGTAATAGATCTGTGACAAAAAACACAGATAAAAGGATTGGAAAAAAGCTGAGTGAGCCTGCAACGAGACGATCTGAATAACAATTACGTTATTGCCCCTGCCGGATCATCAAATACATCATCTAAATCTGGTGTGAAAATAATGAACGATTCGATCATTAGAAGTGAATCTGGGGATATTTCTATTAGAAATGGAAAACAAGGTGAATAATTATCATTTATTTTTACTGTAATCATGAAAAATTCGGATGAACATTTTTGTCTTTGGGATGTATAATCCTTTTTATCTTTTTTATATAAGAAAACTCTAAAGTCAGAAACGAAGCAGCGGCTTCAATACTCAAGGTAGTGGAAAATATTGTACGCGCCGGCTAATCACTGACAGCTCTGTCGGCACATGTATCTGAAGGTATTGAATTGCTCGTCCTACTTTATTATAAAATTAAAGAATATATCTGATTGTCACGATTCAGATTTTCGTTTTTATACTCAGATTCATTGACTACGATAGATCAACACGACAAAGAATCATAGTTCTACTGTTCATCAAGTGATGTATCACGCCAGAATGATTCACACAGTCCGGAGCATAATCCTTAGTCTAAAAGCACAGGCTGCAGACGACTCGAGAATAATGTTATCCGAAAAAATCAACACAGCTAGGCCTATACAGTCCACGTAAACTGTGGGTGGAGGTGAGTGTTCTTTGCGATGGCACATAAATAACATTGATATCAAAATACCACAATTCAAAGATGGAATCCTCCAGTATTTTTATCAGGCACCGACATAAAAATATTGATATCAAAAATGTACCTGAAATTGCGAAACTGGTTTGGACTTAAACTGCTATGAAAGGTAGAGCTAAGCTTTGGTATGACGCTGGTAAAACTTAAATCAATTCGTATGTTCAATTTCGTCAAGCAATCTATAATGAATTTTTTATTCAAGAATACTCACAGCATTGCCAGATGAGATTAGATTAGATTTATTCCTTGATTGCCTAATTACATAGAGAGCCCTGCACTAATCTTATGGGAATTGGCTTCCGGTGGATTTGAAAAATGTCGAAACACTTTCGAGATACGGTCGTTCTGATCAAAAGTCTCAATGGGCGAAATACTTTATACTTTATCACTCTTTCGTGATACACATTTTAAAAATTACATGTAAAGATTTTGTATTTATCGCATTCTTCGTCAAACCATTTTTGGGCTTGTGGCTACAACTTTGATTGAATTTACTATGTTGAAGGCCATGCCATCTGTACCTTAGGCTTGTCGTTAGGAACAAAATTTACGGGCCGTCCCCCAAATCGACTCCAAATAAATCTAAACTCATGAAATTGGGAAAAAAATAACCATCACATTGGCATGGGATGACTCATAAACAATCTTGAGGGCAGGGGGGTGGCTACTTTTTTTCCACATAGCAGCATTTCCGTAGACCAATCTGTGAGAATTTCAGATTTTTACGTCCATAATTAGACCCACAGTGAAATAATAACTGAAAAGACCCCGTGTATTTCAAATGGAGAAGTTTATCCTCTGTGGCCAAGAGTCAAGCGTTAAAATAAAAATCTTAAAAAATTACGGGATGAGTCTTGATTCATTTGGAGTCGATTTGGGGGGCGGCACGGGAAATTCATGTTTTTTCACGTTCTAACGGCCACCCTACTGTACCTAGGCTTACCTCGATTACTGCTTCTAAGTTTTACATGTTGTACATTTAATAGACTTAACCGGCATGCTGTTATTGTACTCCAAAATCAACTTCGAACTGACTTTCACCGGCAGATGGTTAGATAATAACAATGAGCTTAGTACCTTAATGTTAACTCTATGAGGTCTCGTCCTCTCGCGTTGAATATCTGGTTTTTATTGTGAATAATTCATGGTAATTGCTCAGGGTCTATGTGCCTGTTATTATTAGTGTTTTGTTTATTTATTTGGTTTAGATACGAAGATTATTTTCCTGTTTCTATGCTCAGTTATGACAGAGATGCACTCGTCGGTCTTGTAAATGTCCTCCGTATATTTTTATAGTATTTTTTGTTTCTTGCAATAATAGTCCAGTCAATCCGTGCATAAAAAGGGGGCAACCGTGCATTTTGGGTAGGCAGCGATTTTTTGGGCGGGCTTCAAAGGGTGGTCGGCCGTTAGCTTAAAACTCATTTTTCGGGACTGGGGGTGTTGTCATTCGGTCGCCATCTTGAAATTAGGGGGGTAATTCGTTTTTTTGATTTATCTTCGCAACCGTAAGGCTGACAAAAATTTTGCGGCATGCATGTTTGTAGCTCATACAATTATCTATAACTTTGATTCATAACTTTTCCGGCTAAGATCAATAATAGAAAAGTTATGAGTAGAAAAAGAGGACAAAGAAGATGATGAAATACTTCAAGGCGAGATAACTCTGGAATTTTAAATCCTCCAAGTATTTCAT
Organism: Tenthredo livida; assembly: GCA_963992785.1. Classification (NCBI taxonomy): domain Eukaryota; kingdom Metazoa; phylum Arthropoda; class Insecta; order Hymenoptera; family Tenthredinidae; genus Tenthredo; species Tenthredo livida. The sequence goes on along the minus strand of OZ023069.1, from coordinate 16,257,005 downwards.
TAACTTATGTGTCGTTTTGTTCTGCTCATAACTTTTTTGCTATTGATCTCAGCCAGAAAAGTTATGGATCACACTTATAGATAATTATATAGGCTACAAAAATGCTCTTCACAAAAATTTTTGTCAGCCTCACGGATGCGGAGATAATCTAAAAAAACTAGTTACACCCTTAATTTCAAGATGGCAACCGAATGGCAACACCCCCAGTCTCGGAAACTGAGATTTACACTCACGGCCGACCCCCCTACGAAACCGAATTGACTGGACTATAATCAATCCTCCGCTGGCGCAACCTCTGGCTGCTGATTTTATAGCTAGGCTGTCGAACACCATTGACACCTGTGGACCCAGAGAACGTGCCGGCAAGTACTGCACGTTTTGCAAAGTAATTGGTCACACATTTGATGAATGCCACGTGCGGAAATCACAGAATCAAAGAAATCCCCAATCTACCATTCCCAATATCAATCCTCAGAATACACAATACAATCAACGCGAACAGGATAACCACGGACCAGGTAACGCGCAACCATATAACCGACAATGGAATAATAATCCACGCGGACGACCGGACAACCGATTCAATGGCGGCAATCGTAACTATAATAGCCGAAATTATGGACAGCACGTATCTAATCAACAAAGAAACGCGCAGATAAATGTTGCGGTAGACGGTAACGCAGAACAAACGAACGACGATTTGAACGAGCAGCGGGAATTTCGCACGGACGCCGCGACATTCCGAGCAGACGAAGAGCGTCCGGGCAGAATGGAGGATTACTTCTCGGTTCACCAATAATTGTAATTGAATCAAAGCAAATTCGGGGAAGAACTGCCGCACTTCTAGTAGATACGGGTGCGAATATTAACGTAATTAAAGTCGGAGTCATCTCACTAGACACTCGTTTTACACCAACGGACACGCGAAACATTTGGGGAATAGGTGAAGGATTTGTAAAAACTCTAGGAAGCATCGATCTGGAATTTTTCGGAACCCGGCATGAGTTCCATTTGGTAGATAATTCATTCCCGATTAACAAAGACGAAATTTTAAGCGCAGGTTTTTCACGATCTGAAAATATGACTATATGTTTTGAAACCAATCAAATGTTCTCACGGAACACAGGTACAATTCCGTTACCTTATCGAAATCACGGTGCTAATGTCGACACTTGTCGAGTATTAACAACGTCCTCTCTGCACACGCCCAAGACTCAGGTATCAACTCCGCAACTCATGAACGAAACCACTACATTCCTTCTTGACACTGGAGCCGATATAAACATAGTAAAGCGCGGCGCGGTAAAAGATGATGCACGTATGCGACCCGAAAAAATCAAAATAATAGGCATTACAGACGACACGACAGAGACTTTGGGAGCAATAGATGTCCAAGTCGGGAGCAATACCCACGAGTTCCATATAGTAGATGATTCATTTCCTATTAAAGAGGCAGGGATATTAAGCATGACATTTTTACGTAACGAAGACGCTACAATTTCTTTTCCAACGAATACGGTGACCTCTCCCAACAACATGTGGTGCTCTAAAATTTTACTTAACTTATATCGGCGAAATGCCGATGTAAACTCTCATCTCAGGGTGTTTAGGAATCAATCCACGGGCCTACTTTTATATAATTTAAGAATTAGGGAAGGTGATTCAGTTCAGATTATTTTGTTACATATAAATAATGTGTTTCATTTAGAATAATATGGTTCAAATGAATATAACAGTTTTAAAACAATAAGGCTAATGTTTGAACATTTGTAGGTGAAACTCTCACATGCCTCTTTTGAGGGCTTCTATATTAATTGGCTTCTTATGAGTAAGCTTTTACCGGCGGTCAACCGTGATCTTAATATCTAATGCCTGATGCTAAATCTCATAACTATGAATGAGTTAAACTTGCCCTATATCTGGTTTAGGACTCCTATATCCTAATTGTGGCTTTATCTTAATGACTAATACCTATACTAATTGAAATCTTTTTTGAGTGAGTTGACTCTGACTATATCCTATATTAAATGAAGTGACTCTTTAGAGAGTTGAAATTTATCTTAAAAACTACTGCCTATCTATAATATAATAACTCTAGATGAGTTCGTTGCCTATGACTCGTTAGGACTTCTATATTGTGTTTTCTACCTGAATTTATCTAAGTAGTGCTTGAGTAACGCTAATTAAAATGACTCTATTTGAATCGCTTTGCCTGAGAGTAACTAGGACTTCTATATTATGTTTTATAACAGAAGTTTATCTGACTATTTATTGGGACTCTATTACCTGTACTAAGTGATTTGATGATAAGTGATTTTACTGCAAGTGATTTTACTTCATATTTGATTTGATATTACTGAGTTGATTGAATATTTAGAGAGAGAATTTAATTACAAGAAAGGATTTTACTGATTTGACCCCCCAAGAAGTAAAAGAAGAGACAGGTGGTGTACCGAAGCGATCCCCCACTAGCTATCTTCTACCTCAAAAATGTAAAGACTTTACTGATTTGACTCCCCCGATGGTGTCCAAGAAGCAAAAGAAAGGACAGGTGGTGTGCCGAAGCGATCCCCCACTAGCTATTCCCCACTCCTCAAACGAGATCGTGTACTTGAAAAAGCAATAGACATGCCAAAACGAGAAGACAGGTGGTGTGCCGAAGCGATCCCCCACTAGTATCTCACTCTGCTATATCCAGAGAGATATTTCTCTGATTAAATGCTATTTAATTGCCGAACTTATCTAATTCATATAGTTACTTTGTAAGCGAGAGAGATTTTAGGCAATATGGCGATTTGCCGTAAGTTGAACGCGCCTACGGTAGATGGCTCTCTGATATGGTTGACCGCGCTAACGACAGATGGCGCGCGCTAGACGCCTTGTTGTATTACTATTTATATAGGTCGTGGCTTGGCCGCGTTACAAACAAAATACTAAGGATTTTCAATGAGGATATCATATCAATTCCTGCCCGAACTGCGGTAGTCATAGCGTTGAAGGTAACAAAATTGTCACCAAAAACGGGAATGATTAACAAATTAGACTTAGGCCCAAATATCCTATCAGGCAATGTTCTCGCGACGAATAGACGAGGTCTGGCATACGCTTATGCCATAAACTGCAGCGAAACAGCTGTAGACATAGGACAACCTGTAGTAACTCTAGAAGAGGTAGACGAACCTGCGGCAAACACAGATTCACACATAGCTTACAGCGAAGCAAATCGAGTTACACGTGACCATCGCGGCACTAACATTGAGAAAAGCCTACAGACACTTCAAGCCTCACCTAATCATGATGCGAAACGCCTTGACACCCTTAGAAAAAACTTGAGACTAGATCACCTAAACGAGGAGGAAAAACAGTCAATAATCGATCTCACAATCGAATATAATCACCTATTTTTCTTACCGGGTGATAAACTAGGACACACCCAAGTAGTCAGTCACACTATACCAACTACAGACGACATACCAATACACACGAAACAATATCGACACCCACAGGTTCACAAAGACGAAATTGAAAAAAAAGTGACTAAACTGCTCGATCAGGGCATTATCCGACATTCCACGTCTCCTTACAATTCACCTGTCTGGGTCGTACCGAAAAAACCAGACGCACAAGGTAATAAAAAATGGCGCATGATAATTGATTTCCGTAAATTGAATGAAAAAACCATAGGGGATGCATAACCCCTACCAAACATCATAGACATTCTGGACTAACTAGGATCCGCGAAATATTTCACAACACTCGATTTAGCCTCGGGGTTTCACCAAATACCTATGCATCCCGATCACACACCTAAAACAGCCTTTTCAACACCGCATGGACACTTTGAGTACGCCCGAATGCCTTTTGGCCAGAAAAACGCGCCCTCCACTTCCCAACGCCTTATGGACCAGGTGCTCACGGGATTGCAAGGCAACGAGATTTTCGTATATTTAGATGACATAGTTATTTACGCAAGGTCATTGCAAGAACACGCGGTAAGATTCAGAAAGTTAATGGAAAGGCTATCAAACGCAGGACTAACCCTTCAACCAGAAAAATGTGAGTTCCTACGAACGGAAGTAGCATATCTAGGCCATATCATTACTCAGGATGGAGTGAAACCAAATCCTGATAGAATAGCGGCCATCAAGAATTATCCGATCCCTAAGAATGCTAAACAAATCAAACAATTCCTAGGACTAATCGGATACTATCGTAGGTTCATCCCTAATCTAGCTAGAATCGCGAAACCTATAAAGAACCTGTTGAAGAAAAATATTTCTTTCATTTGGACATCCGAGCACCAATCGGCATTTGAAACCTTACGGGACAGTCTTTGCAAGGAACCCATTTTACAATATCCGGATTTTACGGAACCTTTCGTACTCACAACGGACGCATCAAATTTTGCCATCGGTGCGGTCCTTAGCCAAGGTAAAGTTGGTGAGGACTCACAAATAGCCTATGCATCAAGAGCCCTGCAAAAGGCAGAGATCAATTACTGAACAACTGACAAAGAACTATTAGCCATTATTGACGCTGTAAAACATTTCAGACCATATTTATACGGAAAGCAATTCACACTCGTAACAGACCATAAGCCGCTACTCTGGTTACGTAACACCAAAGACCCGACATCACGTCTATTACGGTGGAGATTAATACTTGACGAATATACGTACACTGTAGTTTACAAAAAAGGAAGAGCAGATGCAAACGCGGACGCACTATCAAGGAACCCTCCTCCCGAGGTAATCCAAGCCTTACCCATAGACGGCAAACGCCTTCGGTCAGAGTCAGGTACCGCGGAAACCGAAATAAATAAACGCAGAAAAAAAGTACATCAATTCCCACGGCGTCCTAGAAAGGATACCGACAATTCAACGAATCCCGCGCCAATCAATATGCCAAAGACACAGGGAACAACAATGGGACTCCCCTCACAGGAAATCCTGTGGTCATCAGAAGATTCGGATAACGAAATAACTCACGGTAGAAAACATGAAACAATAAAACCGCTCAGACGATCCCGAACGACTGAATCCTCAGGTAACCCCGCACGGCGAAAGAAATTGACGAAGCAACTAGACGACCTTGACTCGACAGATGAATCGGACGTAGAAACCATTCCAGTTGAAGTGAGGTTACCTAAACGAAAAAGACACACGGACTCGTCTACTATCCGAAGACAAAGGAAGAACCGATTGAAAACCAATTTTACCGACCAGAAAGGTTGTACTGACAATCAGACTGAAGACCAATCAAATAAGACTGCAACAACCTCGGTATATGAACGTACAATAATATATAGGAAATTGTCTGAATCAAACAGCGAATCCACTACAGACTCTACACAAGACCCGCACAACGCAGAAATAGATAAGAAACACGGAGTCAAGTTACAAGATACAACTCGCGAGCCGCAAGCCAGTACATCTACTAACAAATCCCCAGGTTCCACACCATCGTACAGGCAGTTCCTCAAAGACTCAGATTTCCTTCCCCTGACGGAGAATAGGAATATCAGAGAAATAGACGGAGATCTACTAAAACAAAATAGTACTTTTCTTTACAAGGACGTAAAGCGCCACTTTCACGGCCGAGGGTAAGTCGTAGCAGGAGCCGGGCCGAGGCGTAGGCTCCTGCTACGACTTATCACGAGGCCTGAAGTGGTGCATCACGTGCGTGTGACGAACATTGTTTTTTTTCATCCCGTATGTAAACGACGCAATGAAGGGTAATGCAAATGAGTTAAATTACAACAGCGAACAACAAATAAACCCAAACGTTGGTCACCCGAAATTGTGCCGGGGGTCCAGGGGCGGAGCCCCGGTGGGATCCCGGGGCGAAGCCCCGGGTGGGGGGTTCGAGCCCCCCGAATGAAAAACAAAAAATCTTCAAAAGTTGCATTTCCCTAAAATTTCAAAACATCAAAAATGGGTCGATAATTGAATGAAAATAGTGATGCAATAAAAACATAGAAAGATATGCATTTTGGCCCATAGGTTTTTTGTACCATTACAAGAATCTTTTTTAATCATAGATAAACTTTTTAATATTATTTTTTACTTTGTACTTAGATGTAAGAATATGAATCAGTCTTAAGAATAAATATTCCAGAATGAACTTTAACTTTGCACTTAATCATAGATAAACTTTTCAATATTATTTTTCTACTTTGTAATTAGATGTAAGAATAGGAACCAGTTTTGAGAATAAATATTTAGGAATAAACTTTTTCTTTACTCATGCATGCAAAATCCTCGTTTGCCCTCCGTTTCCAGACGTCCAAAATGGCCGTTTGCTGCACTGCGCGCAAACATCCTATTAACCAGTGCGCAAAATAAATTTACCAGTAAGCAAAATGTTACCACCGGTGTGCAAAATACTTTGCGCTCTGCTGTAATTACTTGTGCCATCTAGCGTCACAAGCGATTTGGTTTGCGAAGTGCTTTTATTACGAGTGCCGTCTAGCATCGCAAGCAGTTTCCATGGTTTCCATCTAAATACCGAGTTGTAGAGGTTGGATTAACCGTTGCGAGTACTTGATTTACGAGTAAATATGGAGTTTTTTGACGATGAAAGCGTCGAGAGCTACGATGAAATGCAGGCAATAATAGAGAAAGCCGACACAATTGTCGTAAACTCGTTGCCGCCGAAATCTAGAGCCAAATACTTGGCTGTATATGAAAGATTCGTGAAATGGAGGGACGCAAAAAAGATTGCACGAAAGGATATGTGCGAAGAGGTAATGTTGGTCTATATAAACGAACTGGTTGAAGTCGACAAACTAAAACCACCAACCGTTTGGTCGAGGTACTCGATGCTCAAAAGCACGTTACTTGCTTACGAGAACGTTAACATCAGACCTTGGGAAAAAGTCACTTCATATATGAAAAGACAAGCTAAGGGATACTGTCCCAAAAAGGCGATGATTTTCACGGCCGAGGACATTACCAAGTTTTGTACACAGGCCCCTGACCGTTCTCATTTAGTTGAAAAGGTAAATCTTTAAATAAATATAATATAAAACAAAAATGAATCTTTCTTTCGAACAAAAATATGTAGTAAAATCTTTCGCTATTCTCAGAAATTTATTGGATATATTTGAGATTTTTTAAATTCCTGGAGCAGTCCTCGTCAAATCTTCGAAATTTTCATAATTTTATTTTTATCTTACAATTCTTGAAACTCTTTGAATATTTATAACAAAAAAATAACTGTAACGTATTTGCTGCAGGTTATTTTGATCTTGGGGATGGCTGGTGGACTCCGTCGAGAGGAAATTTACAATATCCGCACCGGTGATATGACAGACACGAACGATACTCTGCTAATTTCGATTCCAAAAACTAAAAATGGTGATCCAAAATCGTTTGTACTCATGGGAGAACTACGCGATATAATTCATAAGTATCAGGCGCTGCGTCCTGTCGATCTGACGACCGACAAATTTCTGATTAATTATCAGAACGGAGAATGCCGTCACCAAGTCATTGGAATCAATAAAATAGGCCTGATGCCTAAAAAAATCGCTGCCTTTTTGGGAAAGCAGAACGCCGATTCGTACTCGGGGCATAGTTTTCGACGTACATCGGCAACCTTGCTCGTGGATGCAGGTGCTGATATTACAGAACTTAAAAGACATGGTGGTTGGAAATCAACTGCAGTAGCGGAAGGATATCTGGGAGATTCTGTCGGGAACAAGAAAAGAACCTACTCGAAAATTACCGACTCAATTAAAATGACGGAAACGAAGAAAACAATGTTAAATTGTCCAACTGCATCAACAGTTCAGTCGTTAGGTTCACCAACTGCATCATCTTCAAGTGATCAGTTTTCAAAACACACAGGCAAAGAAAACGTTGAAACTCCAGGAAAGTCAAACGACGCGTGTGCTTATTATATAACCAACTGTACCGTCAACATATTTCAGAAAGGAAAACAATAAAAATATAATCTAATGTACCATTTGTAAGAGAGTATAAATGTAATGTATAACCAGCTCTAACAAAAGACAAAAAAATAATTATTAAAAAAACTATTCTACTGTGAACACAAAAAATGTATTCTAAGTCAGTGGTGCCAAATGAAAAAAAATATGTGATAACACTATAAAGTACCTCACGTTGTATAATATTATAAAAAAGTTGGTTTACGATGTTACGTATTATACGATAAATGATCTTTGATGTATGAATATGATATGAGAGACTGTTACAAATGTTAATGTAAGTTCTAAGGTTTCTCAAAATAAAGCTATGGTCATGACGAATTGTCATTCGTTTAATTATCTGAAACTATTAATAAATTTGAAGTTGTTTTTTTTTTATTCACTCCTCAACTGTAATAGCCCCTGCATTGAGCTGGAAAGCCGGGTTAAAGTAGCATATTAATTCCATACAAGTTACCAATATCATGAAATCTTGCGCAGCTAGTTAGGGAATGTACTATATTGTGATAATTTTGAAAATTAAATTTATGGACAATGTCCACAAATATAGTGGGAATTATATTTTGAATACAAGATGTAAAAGAATGAGATTTTTTTTTTAATTTCATAACACTCGACTACTCTTGTTGTTGCAAATGAAAATGAATTTTTTTAGTAGTCGGGGGGCTTCGCCCCCCGAACCCCCTACCGGGGCTTCGCCCCTGGACCCCACCGGGGCTTCGCCCCGGACCCCACCGGGGCTTCGCCCCGGACCCGACCAGGGGCTACGCCCCTGGACCCCCGCAGAAGTTAGTCTGCTCGATGGTTTTTCAATATTCAATACCAGTTACCAATGTTGTCGAATTTTGCGCAGCTCGTTAGAAAATATACTAATCTTTATTGTTTTTTTTTGGATTGTTTGCGTTTTTGCGTTTTGTAAGGTTATATTAGTCCATGGTGTGCCTAGGAGTCTTTCAATTCCACAGATCTCGGATTATGCATTACATTCATAAAGAAAAACAGTGTTCGATACGCGAGGCCAAACTCGCTTCTTGCGCACCACTCGTCTGAAGGCAGCACGAAGCCGAGGCTTCGCCTCGGCTTCGTGCTGCCTTCAGACTCGCAGTGCGCAAAACGCTCGTTTGGCCTCTTGTATCGAAATATACTATATCTTTGCACTTAGATGCCCGACTAGGGAAGGTAGCCTTAAGAACTGATGTATGAAGTCTTTTCACTTTGATGCCTCGAAAGTAGTTGGTAAATTGAAGATGAGTTTCAAGTTAGGACAATTAGTGATAGATAGAGAAGCTGGATTATTAGGGGTGGTTACATGGGTTGATGGTGGGAGATTTTCATCACTTACTTCAGTGAATGAACTTGTTGGGCTTGGATTACTAGCATTCACTTCCACGTTATCTTTGTGCTTCATCCCTGGGGTGGTAGCCCCAACGTTTACCCCAAAGTCATTTTCCTGGTCCCCGCCTGAGGTTGAAGCACCGACGTTCACTCCAAAATCATTTTTCGCTTTATTTATTGTAGATGATGACATGATGGCATTGGTGAGTTGGTTACATGCTTGTCGTTTATTGGACATTGATTCGTCGATGTAACTCTCAGCGACCTTGTCAGATTTCCAGCCTCCGAATCTTTTCAATTGAGTCACATTAGCACCTGTGTCTACGTAGAGTGTTGCTGATGAACGTCGGAACGCATGCCCAGTATAAAACTCTGGATTTTCTAATCCCAATATTCCAGCAATTGCCTTAGGAGTATTTCCAATGGTATGAACTCCAACAACTTGGTTAACACATTTCTTGTCTTGATATCTCATGAAGAAATTTGGGGTGGTTGCATTTTTAGGTCGCAGAGCAATGTACTTCTTTACGTAACTATAAAATTCGTTTCCAACAATAAAGGAACGTGGTTTGTCAGTCTTTGTTTTAGGAAGTTGAATTTTGAAAAAGGTATTATGGTCTTCAACGTCCTTCGTGGTTATCTTGTGAAGTTCGTCTCTCCTGCATGCTCCACTGATTCCAATGACCATCACAACCTGTCAATAATTTTGGAAGTATAGTTTTGTGTATCATGTTCGATTTTTACAAAAAAAAAAAAAATGATCAATTTTTTATACCTAGTTTTTTCAATAAATATTCATCATCAGAAAATTCAGTAAGAAATCTCCCAATTTCAGTGTCTTTGAAAATATTAGCTTTTTTGGCATTATATCCTTTGTTTTCTTTCGTTATAAAAGCCTTCAATTGTGCATAGGAATGTATGTTAATCTTCTCGTTATTCATTATAGTGGTTTTCAACATGGACCAAATTGACCACAAACTCGGTGGTACCACTGTCTTAGCCAATTCACTAAAATACACTAACATCGCAGATTCAGTCGTCAACCTAATTTTTTTTTCCGTCTTCCAGTCTACGAATTTCTGGTAGGCACTCTTGTAAATTCTTCCCGACTTTTTTGGCAATAAATCGGCTGAAATATTATTGGCTGCATCGATGATGAACTGAGAAGTATCATCTGATTCACTGTCAGGGATTGAATTAATCATTTTGTCTTCATAGGAATAAAAAACACCAACTGTGGCAAAATATCTCTCTGTACCGAAAAATACGTTGTTGACAAGATTCACTCAGCTGACTGTAGTTCTGACGACTAGCACTACCGTTTGGTGGCGCCACGAATGACTAGCCGGCCGTAAATTCTCCCAATTTGACATGTAGCTCACCGTTAACCAATAGGCGTAGAGTACGTCACACTTTAATGTCCTAGGACGTAAAAGTAGGTCCTAGAACTTACTCTTACGTCCTAGGCTGTAAAATATCGGTTTACGGCCTGTTCAGCGGCCGTAAAGTCGTCGTTTACATACAGGGATTAAAAAAAGACAATTTAGCCCACGGTATCTCAGCTGACTGTGAAACGTCACGAAACATCGCGGCCCAGATGGTAAGCAACAGACTCATAAGGCGCAAAAGGTTGCAATCAATGAATCCACAAGTAACAGACATCATTATGGTTCAGTACCCCCGACGCACAATTTACAATTTAGTTACAAAAGAACGACACTTCGACAAACCAACAAATGAAATAATGTACAACACTTTAGTGAAGTTGAAGACAGCGTTAATTAGGGATAAAAAGAAATCACTCTCGATACCGAAACTCGGTTGCGGTTCAGATAAGCTTAACTGGGATATGGTAAGCCGTATGATTCACTATGTATTTAAGGACTCCGACATCAAAATCAACATCTGCACATTTAACAACCCAATAACACACGAATTACCTTACGAACGAATCAGAGATAAATCATGTGAACCCGCGACAAAGAGCTTTATCCGATCCCCTACGGGACCCCCGATTCCTCCGATATCAGACACTTCCTCAGCTATCCTCACACCGACAGACAACGATTCGGACACACTAGCACCACAATTACACAAACGTAACCCTGTATCGAAACTGGACACCGACAACCCCACAGATTCTGAGGCAATCTCAGACTCTGAAAATGAATTAATAGAGTCATCAGCAGAAGACCCGACGCTCTCAGACAATACCAGCACCACTGATTACGAAAGTACATATCAAAGGACCGAGCAGTCCCCCAAATCAGTCGATATACAAGAAATCGCCGATGACATATTTAGAGCACCCGTAACATATTCATTAGTGCACTGTGCAGCACAGGACTACCTAATGGAAAAAGGACTGGGAAAGCAATTTAAACTAAGATTCGGACAAATAGATAGATTAAGAAGCTTTAATACACAGGTAGGCGGAGTAGGAACCCTCAGTCATGAAGATAGATTCGTGTTTTATTTAATAACAAGGGAGAAAGACGGAGATAAGACAACTTACGAGACATTAGAAGTATGTTTCAAAACGCTACGAAGCATATGCGGGGACGAACATATATATATAACCTAGCAATTACGAAATTAGACACCGAAGAAGACAACTTAGACTGGAATAGAGTCAAAGAGATGATAAAAAAAAATATTCATACCTTCGTTTATGATTCAGGTGTACGAACAAAGACCACAGTGCGCCCCGGGCCTCCCACAGCAGCAAAACAAAGATACTCTTAGCTTCGACGAATTTATAGACAATCTAAATGATATAATACCAACGGCCAACGTGACGGAATCCAAAGACGGAATATTTATGAAAAGCACAAATATTGCCCGCTGCATACCAGCCGACTGCGCGTGGAACGACGAGCTGACAAAACAGCTAATAGACAGAGACATGTTACGAAAAGAGACGTTCACTATCAACAATCTCAGCAAACGCAGAATAGCTTGATCAAAATTCAGAAACAAGTACATTATGACTCTCGTAGTCAAAAACCAACACTCGGACAGAGTAGACGTGAAAGATCTCTATGATACTCTAATCAGATTAAAACAGCTGTTGCACACGTATAAAATTAAAGCATTTTCTTTTAGCAAAACAAACCCAGGATTAGAAGTCCTCCAATGGAATATCGTCAAGAAACTATTTTATTACATTTTCGGAGACACGAATGTAAGAATCACACTTTGTGCAAATGAAACTATTATACCTGACGTATCGGTACGCGATGAGATCATTAAAGAATATCACGAATCGCTGCTAGGTGGTCACCAAGGTGTAACGAAAATTTACAACAAAATTAGGGAAAGGTACTACTGGCCGAATCTAAAGACTCAAATTCACAATTTCATCAAACCGAACGCGACCGACAAGCCATATGAGGTTTCAAAATTCAAAGAGAGCCCGGGAATTTACTATGAACAATGGGCAGACTTGCGGACGTTCACCAGCAAGTGGAAGCTAGTCAATCTCTTGAGCATACGGAAGTTCACAGACGAATCAGACAAATTACGAAAATACTGTGACATAATTAGTCAGCACTGTAACGAGGTAGGAAAAGCTTGTGACGTACAAGACATTATTAACCTGGCAAAAAACCGGCTAATTACCATAGCAAAATACGAGGACCAAATCGAAAACCTACTAGGATATCAAGAAACAGACCGGACGCATGACGAACTAGCGGAATTCGCACGCATACGCGTTAAACGGAACTGGTACGATTTCACCGGAGCCATACAAAAAACCCTTTACGGGACATTTACGTATGAAGACGGAAAATACTATAACAAACAGATCGACAGGTTATTCAATGACACGACGCACGTAGCAACATTACTTGTCAATCAAACGCACATCGTGCAGTCAATGATAGGCATACAACAGAAGGAAATAGATCAAATCAATAAACACATCGAAGAAATGGATCACCAAATAGTATTTTTCACTCAAGCAGCAGCAACATCAAATTCGCAGACGAAACAAAACTTGATAACGATAGGACTGTTGAAACATCTTAATAGGTTGGACAAAATGATGAATGAATACGAGCTAGACCTCAATAACATAATAGATGCAATTTTGTTTCCAAAGCAGGGAATACTACATCCGAAACTACTAACGTCCGAACAAATCATTGCAATATTACAATACATCCAATCTCTAGAACTACTTCTACAATTCCCTACTCCTGTAAAAAACGGATACGCAGAAGAATTGGTTAGACTATCAGAATTAAATATCATTTACAGCGAACCAAACATGATATACGTGCTCTCAATACCGATACTGAATGGAGATGTATTCCATCTTTATCATTCACTCCCAATACCAGTTAAACAAAACTACGACTGCTCACAGAATAAATTCGCGTATATAATTCCAAGCTCAGACTACCTCGCGATAAGCTCGGACCGCAGTTCATATTTCCAGATAACAGAGACGGAATTTACACACTGTAAGGTTTTACAAAGGGTATACATATGCAAACAGCACCAACCGTTATACCGTACCAACAATCATCAAATATGTGAGGTCACATTATTCCTGAATAACCCACCTATTGACCTAAACACCTGCGATAACAGAATGACGTCCTTTGACGGACCATATTGGTTCACACTACAAACACCAAATACATGGATTTATTCCTTATCGAAACCTGAGGTTTTACACGTAACATGCATACAAACAAACTCTGACCGCATCACGCTGTACGGCACTGGAATATTACGTCTAGATAGCCAGTGCAAGGCATTCTCGCAATCGCTAACACTAACAACAACAAATACCTACGTATCTTCCGAACACCGAGCTTATATTCCAGATTTCACGCTTAACCTTTCGGAAATATATAACGACCTTAACAGGAATTATTCAACAAACCTGTCATCGATATCGATTTCTCACGCATATGAACCATTACACTTAAATACGGATGATTTGAGAGCCAATAGTGTTGCGCTGAAAGAAATCATTAAACAAGCAACGGAAATAACCACGCACCATCGCGACAGGCAAGAAACGGGAAGCTTGAAAAGTGCCTTTACGCTTGCGGGAATAGGGTTAGGCTCGATAGGAGTAGTATACCTTATGTACAGATTTTCGGCACTTTCCGCAATTTTCGAACTCATCAAACTCTGCCCGTGTTAATAACGGAAACGTAACAGATATGCTAAACGCACTTTTCGCGAACCACTGGTAGAACTCAGGATTGCACACCCGCATTTCAATACCAAGACTTACGAAACTGACGGTGCAATACATAATATCCATTTGGAACCATTGCCGCCACCCCTTCCGACGGTAGAACCTAAACTAACTAAAACCAAAGGCCACATAAAAACATTTAAACCGCATACTCTATCCATGAAACGTACTGAGACACATCCCCTGGAAATCAGGGAAATAACAGATTGTTTCTAAATAAATCCAAGACAAGTCAATGGTATTGCCTGAATATAATGAATAAACGATACATATGTCAACACTATTTAGTGTTGAAAAACAGATCTAAACACATTTACTGATGATAAGCTATAGAATTAGGATAACGATATACTATAGAATAGGAAGTAGATAAGAATTGGGATGTAAAAAATAAAAAAAAATAAAAAATAAAAATATGCATGAAACATATAAACCGTAGTAAAAAGGGAGTAGAATTATTAGAATTACAACACCCCCCACTATTACCTTTATATTCAACACAATATCATATGTACCACCGGACTAAAATAAAGGTTTATACCACACTGCTTGGTCCACTTATCATACACACATACATTCACAGGAAGCAATGATTATTATAAAACACACTAAGCGTTATATACTATCATACATCATACCAAGTAAGAATGCGATATGTTATACTGAATATTCACACGATCATACCTAGTACTAAGTTTATTAGATTCAAAACTGTGTACAATCACACATATTTCTTTATGCTACGCATATGGTAACATAGGTATTGCACCCCTATGTTCCCTCTAATGGGGGGGGTGTTACGTCGCAACTCCGTTTCCTCAACATTCACCCGATCCATCACTTCCTTTCCCTTCGTCGTCAAATTTACCTGATGCTCACCTTCCGCTAGAATCATGCGAGTTGCACACAGACACCGGATGTGCAACTCGCCCAAAACCTTCTCTCGGAACCGAGTCTACCTTCTTCACGCATCATCTCCGCTAACCACTACTAATTCCGATCTCGAACTATTCAGTTCACAACCACTCATTCCAACTTCAAATCACCAACCTTATAACCAATAACTGAACGACCGAGTATTCCAATATCAACCAACCAACACCTAAAAACCAATCACCAAACCATCTACACTCAGTGACAAAAATAACGGGCCACTCAAGTTTTCCGGAAAAAACACCGTTTTTCGAAACGGTATTACTCGATGAAAAAATATTGGAAAAAAATGGTCAAGGGAGCATTTTACAGGTTGAAACGTCATCTTCGAGCTCGTTTCCGAAAGTTTCACCTGCGATTGTTTTTCACCTGTTGGCGCCGGTTTGAATGAAGAGCCGAAAAATAAAAAAAAATCCGACAATTTCAAACTTGGCTGCGGGGGTGAAATAAAATCGCAAAAAAAATCCACGACGATGATTGTGTAGCCTCAGGTCTGCTCTTCAAAACTGTTCTCGAAATTTTTGTCCACGAGTTTTTTTCACCAAGTTATTGAATTTTTAGTAAGTATAGACCGTTTTGGCGTTACCCAGGATGCACCACGTGGAGGTACGATCTTCAAGCACCCCACGTATTTGTGGGTGTTTCTGTATGTTTGTGTGTGTAGGCAGCGATCAGGACCCGCAGGTGCTTCACTTCCAAGGTATTGATGACTCCAAACCCTCGCTGTACTGCATGTGCTAGCTGTCTGTGTGCGTAGGTGTGAGTATGAGCGAGTGTAAATTGGTGGCTTTCTTAAAATGTCGTGTTACCACCTTCATTTTGGATCACCGCATCCAATTGTTTGCACATTGCGTGACTAATGGAAAAAGGGCGTAAGCGACATGTTTACGCCCTTCTGTAATTCTTAAAGGCAAAAGGGCGTATATTTTTTTTTTTTGCGTCATTCGACTGGAAATTCCTCGAAACGGAAAAATACGTCAACATTGAGAAGTGAAAAAAAATAAAGGCAAAAGGGCGTAAACGCCACAGATACGCCCCGAGCTTTTAAGAAAAATCAGTCGAATTAATGCCAAAAGGGCGTATCCCCCAAAAATGTTCAGATTTTCGTCAAAACAAATTTTGGCGGATAAGCCCTTCTGGCATTAACTTCATGAGAAAAATCGTGCCGACTAATGCCAAAAGGGCGTATTCCCCAAAAATGTTCCGATTTTCGTGCAAAACAAATTTTGGCGGATAGGCCCTTCTGGCAATAACTTCATGAGAAAAATCGTGCCGACTAATGCCAAAAGGGCGTATTCCCCAAAAATGTTCAGGTCCAAAACAAATTTTGGCGGATACGCCCTACTGGCATTAGTCGGCATGATTTTTCTCAGAAAGCTAATGCCAGAAGGGCGTATAGGCCAAAATTATTTTTTGATGGATGTGTTGTAATATTTAACCCCCGTTACTCAGGGATCGGGAGTTATCGGGTTGTTCCCAGAGGTGATCATTAAAGATCACTCTAAGTGCAAGATAGCAACGAAAGTAGTGTTTATTTAATATTTATCAAAGTTACAAAAGTGTGCTTGGAGCACTTGCTCCGGTTCGAGTCTGAGTATTCGAAGAGATACTTTTCGCTCCTTCTAATATCCGCTCAGAACTGAGGCGCAGCTCAGACTCTAGCCTAATTTATTACCTCAATATGCTTACGCGATTATTGGCGTCACCTGCATGCGTTGCGCTCTGCCGCATTCCAGGTCACGCCTTGCTTAATTATTAAAGGTAGTCAATTTACGAAATGGATTGGAATGTTGAGTAACAATTCTCAACAGATGCGCCCTTCTGGCATTAGTCGGCATGATTTTTTTTATGAAGTTAATGCCAAAAGGGCGTATCCGCCAAAATTGATTTTTGGCGGATGCGCCCTACTGGCATTAGTTGTCATGACTTTTTTCAGAAAGCTAATGCCAAAAGGGCGCATCCGCCAGAAATAGTCCGCTTTTGTCAAAAGTCAATTTTGGCGAATACGCCCTTTTGGCATTAGCCCGAAAAATGGTTACTGGCAGAAGGGCGTATTAACGGCGCTTACGCCCTTCTGCCTTTATATTTTAGGCTGGAAAAAAAACAGCGGATTTTTTCATTTCAACCGATTGTCTATCGATTGGCGGAAAAAAAATATATATACGCCCTTTTGCCATTGAAATCGCACTTTACGTCGTTTACGCCCTTTTTCCATAAGTCACGCGACATGTTGATGCACGCTAGAATTTTGATCTGAGGAATCGTGTCCCATGCTTCGACGAGCATTACCCTCAACTCGTGAAGATTGAGTGGCTGTACGGTTCACTTCATTTTTCTGCAGGATAACGCTTGGCTTTATACCGCGCGGTATGAGCAGAACTTTTCGGCTAATCAAGACATCACAGTGTTAGATCACCCGTCAATGAGTCCTGATTTGAATCCAATCGAGTATGTTTGGGATATGCTGAATCGTGAATCGCGTGGTCGACCCGTACAGCCAGCCAATCTTCATGGGTTGAGGGTAATGCTCGTCGAAGCATGAAACGCAATTCCTCAGATTAAAATTCGAGCGTGCATCAACATGTGCAAACAGTTGGATGCGGTGATCCAAAATAGAGGTGGTAACACGACATTTTAAGAAAGCCACCAATTTACACTCGCTCATACTCACACCTACGCACACAGACAGCTAGCACATGCAGTACAGCGAGGGTTTGGAGTCATCAATACCTTGGAAGTGAAGCACCTGTGGGTCCTGATCGCTGCCTACACACACAAACATACGGAAATACACACAAATACGTGGGGTGCTTGAAGACCGTACCTACACGTGGTGCATCCTGGGTAACGCCAAAACGGTCTATACTTACTAAAAATTCAATAACCTGGTGAAAAAAAGTCGTTCACAAAAATTTCGAGAACAGTTTTGAAGAGCAGACCTGAGGCTACACAACCATCGTCGTGAAAATTTTGTGCGATTTTTTTTCACCCCCGCAGCCAAGTTTGAAATTGTCGGATTATTTTTTATTTTTCGGCTCTTCATTCAAACCGGCGCCAACAGGTGAAAAATAATTGCAGGTGAAATTTTCGGAAACGAGCTC
This sequence comes from Tenthredo livida, assembly GCA_963992785.1. Classification (NCBI taxonomy): domain Eukaryota; kingdom Metazoa; phylum Arthropoda; class Insecta; order Hymenoptera; family Tenthredinidae; genus Tenthredo; species Tenthredo livida. The sequence goes on along the minus strand of OZ023069.1, from coordinate 16,238,464 downwards.
GAAGATGACGTTTCAACCTGTAAAATGCTCCTTTGACCATTTTTTTCAAATATTTTTTCATCGAGTAATACCGTTTCGAAAAACGGTGTTTTTTCCGGAAAACTTGAGTGGCCCGTTATTTTTGTCACTGAGTGTATATCAATTCTACAACAAAGGAATAGTTAAATAAAGCAATCATAGCTGAACAAATGTCACACTCACTGAACCACACCATCTTCCACCACTGATTTCCTAATTTAAATCCAACGGTCATCGAAAACATCCATTAACGAGTACCAAGTAATCTGTTGTGAGACAACAGAGTTATTGAATTTTTTCGATTTTTTTTCTGAATTTGAAAAAAAATTTTGCTTATTTTTCTATTATTTCAACTAAAAATGGGTTTAACAAAAAGTTCTATGTTCATCTGATAGAGGCATGTCTTATGAACAATTGAGAACCAAAAATTCCAAGATCGGTCCAACGCTGGGTCTGATTCTTTGCGCCAACCGAGTGATTTTGTATTTTCCTGTCTTCAGCGCAGCCACTATCAGACCGGAAGTAGTACATGATGTAAGATATGGATTATGAAGGTCAAGCCCTCCCCAAACATGATGATTTTTTTTAATTTTATCAGAGTCTTCAAGTTGAAAAAAAAACTCAAATTGTTTTTCAGAAATTCAACCCAGTTAAAGGTGTATATACCCCCTTAAATTAAAACTCCACAATTAATTAATATTGTAAAAGGAATTCTTGGAGATGTAGGTCAGAAGAAAACGTTAACGATTTAACATCAGTGTCGGCGTTTCGGCCCTAAGTGTGGGCCCCCCTCAGGACAGAACAGTTTTTTATTCTACAATACAAAAAGAAGTACTTAAAAATAATGAGTTTGACAATACCCATACTTCAAATAATGAATTTAAGAAACAACGAGAAAACCATGAACCTATAAATTAGCCGTTGGTTTGATTTGTACAATACTGCCCTCAAAAAAACAAAATAATGAACACGAGGAAAAAGAGATGGTCAAAACACCAAGCACGCACCGTTACATTGGGCTTTAAATTTGCGAAACTTCCACTTGTCCATCAAATAAGATTGACAGATTAAAGCGAACAAAGGGTCTCTGATAATAGAGACAGCTACGCAATACAATGGAGGTGAAGAAGAAACCGGAAAGCTAGTCGTTGATGTCGATCGCTGTGTCATGCGGAAATCAAAATAGGTAAAATAATAATTTCAATTTTTTCACTTGAGCTATGTGTAATATACAATAATAAAACGTATCCGATGCAATCTCGCTGATTTAAATTAGACCCAACTCAAATTAGGATTTTTTCGAATTAAAAAAGTTCATGTGAAAATAGGGTCCATAGGGAGTCAAAATAAAAATCTGAAAAAATTAGAGAATTATTTTTTTCACATTTAAAACCGATTGAAGGCCATCGAAGATAACTTTTCTTTCAACGACCACCCTATTATACATATACGATTTAATCACAGTGATATTCATCGATGGTGTCCCTGTGACTCACTATTTTTCCTAGCTTTTTTTCAAATCAAATTTCCCTTTCGCCAATATTTTATTTGCCAATGACCGGTGGCTTACTTCGTGACTCTGCTCCAACACGCAGCTGTCATATTCCTAACAACCTGAAGGTTCTACTGGTCATGGGTGAATAAAATATTCATACAAGTAAAACTCGATTCTGGAGAAAATAGTGAGCCACAGGGACACCATCGATGAACATCACTGTCCCTGCTGAAAAAGTCTTACAGAAATTTATAGGAACTTCGATCATTTTCATGATAATCTAGAATATTCTATAAGTCCAATCTGTCCCGATAACTCGTCTCACAGAATATATATAACATTTTATGTGTTTCTATTGTTTCTTTTTTCTATATGACATTACTGATGTAGAATCAATGGGTTATTATAAAGTATTATATACGCCTTTCCTGAAGTATATGATCACTGCAGATATTTCACAATAGAAAATACTTCGTTTTTTATATGTTCGAATTTGAATTGATAGATACCAGGTCGCTATTGGAGATCCGCATGCTAAAAGTATCTGAAACTATTGTATTCTATACGGCGAATTCAATTCAAGCTTTTATTCGACATTTGCATGTCCAAAATCTATCCGCTCTTATAAAATGATACTTGTTTGCCAGATTCCCGTTTTCCTACCGAATTGCCTACACGCATATGTATTAGACTCCATGCGTGAGATAGTGTATAAGTTCTGACTCGTTATTCCCTGGAGTAAGTAGTATCTGTTACTACTAAATTCTATAAGCTGTGAATTCTATCCGCTTCGATCCGTATTTGCGACTATTGAATAAATGAGAAGATGACGAAATCAGTTTTTATCCGTATTTATACGCTCATGACTCTGTTCGTTAAGTAACATTTTATGAGCTGTGAATTCGATCCGTTTCTATCCGTACTTGCGACAGTCCATTCTATAAGACCGATTCGTTTTTTCCATGAGTTTTGAATATTATCAAATAGCCTAATACGTACTATTTACGAAAAAAACACTCTGCAGTACCCCCATCCGTAATGATATTTGCTCGAAGTAGCCACAAGAATATGTGGCAACGGATTCTTGAAAATTCGAAAAAAAAATGTCAAAAGTCGAAAGATTTTTCAAAAACTTGTTGAAAAAAGTTTGCAAAAATTTTTTCAACAAATTTCGGGGATAAGGTGCCAGTAGCATTGCATCCCCTCCCGAATGAGCCTCACGCACGCGGTGCGCGCCTATGTTGGGTTTGTCGTAGGAAGGGGATCGTTTACTCTCACCGAATATTCTCTGTATGTTAGAAATTACCGACTACCCTAATGTATATACTGCCAGCTAGTATTAAACATATTGGTCATGTAATGAAAAGCCGATAATTTAATAAAGGAAAAATATTTTATTTTACGGGGAATATAACAATTTTACGAAATCCTGTGATAAATTTGATTTTATATCCTTGCCGATTATGATCAAATCAAAATCTCTTGGTTGAACTGGCGCCAAGGCTATTGCGTGCGCGGTAAATGTGACGCGATATCAAATATAGTATAGGTATAATATACTCCGCACGTACAGTCAGAGGGAGTAGTTCAAAGTAATACTGAGTTCTCAAAAAAAAAAAAAAAAAACGTTACGAAAGTCTGTGAGTGTTCATTGCAATAGATATAAATTATTTTTACTCGTTATTCTGATAATTCGATTCCTTGACTCCGATGTATGCATTCGGAGTCTAGATTTCACCGCAGTATTACTGCACCTCCATTGCGTTGGGCATTATGCACGCATACATTATATTTTCCGGTTTAAAATTGATCAATACACATTTGCTTTGTATATCGCTGAATGGAATGATCATAGTGCTTGATGGGTTTATTTCAATTTGGTATATATGAACTGTGTCGCGGAATACTGATTTTGAACAATTTTCAACCTGGAGATAACACTGCTGGTTTGCACAAATAATACTTCGCAAGCGAATAATTTTGCCTGATTTTGAAAGCGCAAGGGAATCGTCATTTTGTCTCTCACGACTGTGATTCGCCGTCGAATACAAGCTGTTTTCGTAAATACATCCATCGTATATCTTCAGATAAGAACATAGGGGATCAATGTATTGCGGAAAAATGTTTGCGCTCTCTACTCCATTCCCCAAAAAAGTGACCTTTCTTATGGTTTCAGAACTACAGTATTTTGTATTTGGGTGGGAAGACAACATGTTTGCACAAAAATCGACAGCTGCTAGAGCACCATTTGAGTATAATGATGTATTGGACCAGCGAAAATTATTTGTAGTCAACATTCTGGTAATTATCTGCTGACTCACACCTTTTGGACCGTTCACATTTTTTTTCAAATCGTTCATGTTACTTTCAAATGCAAATGTTGATGTCGACCACAAAGGTCCAGTCTGTTTTACTGACTCTACTAAGTGAAGTAATGTATGTATATTAAATGTCATGCAATGTTGTCCGTATAATATTTCAAATTCATAAACGAACCGTGTCAGGTCATATTCACATTCATCAAGCTCTGTTTTTGTTATGTCTCATTTTAGAAGTTTGAAAACGCTATCAACCAACAAACTCAGATGTTGTAGGGCTCTGTCACCCATGTGAACTTCGCATCTCCTTGTTGAAAATCGATCTAAATTGGGCCAGTTCCATTTGCATCCGCAATAGTTCTAGAGTTCCAGATAGTTGATAATGATAGTTCCGTTAATTGAAGCGTAGAAATCGTGTCCGAAAGAATTGAGATGCTAACTTCCGGTAGCATCTCATTTCCCGGAATTGGATATTCTCTCTGCGGCATTCGATAGTTCTCGGAAAGTTCTACAGTTCTCTGTATGTTTTAGCGATAGTTCCGGACGTGAACGATTTTTTAGACAATTTTTTTGAATTTTTTTCAGCATCTCATACCCGTGAAGTTCGAGATGCCGACGTAAATCAATTATTTGTCGACAGTTCTCGAAAGTTCTAAGGGAGTTCTTGACGACTCGAGGCGCGGGAGCGATAGTTCCGGCAGTGAACAATTTTTTCAACAATTCTTTCGAATTTTTTCAGCATATCATACCCGTAAAGTACGAGATGCCGACCTGAATCAATTATCTGTCGATAGTTCTCGCAATTTCTAAGGGAGTTCTCGACGACTCGAGGCGCGGGAGCGATAGTTCCGGCAGTGAACAATTTTTTCAACGATTCTTTCGAATTTTTTCAGCATCTCATACCCGTAAAGTACGAGATGCCGACGTGAACCAATTATCTGTCGACAGTTCTCGGAAATTCGAAGGGAATTCTCGACGACTCGACGCGCGAGAACAATCGTTCCGTAGTACTTCTATCAATAGTTCTGCTGCTCAACAATCTTTGAATCTTTTTCTCTACGCCAACCATCGCTCGAAGATTTTTGAATTCCGAGCCTCAGGCTTCGTGTAATCTATGCAACGCGTTCCCTCAAGAATTTGGTGAGTTCTATGAGGGTTCGACTCTTTCAACATTGAAAATTGGAGAGCCCAAAATATATAGGTGCGTTTCAAGCGTTGTATGTAGGACAGAGCATACTTACGTGGTCACCCGAAACGGCGATGCCAATTCTTTCAAATTTTCTATAAGCGATCGATTCTGTACAATGATTCACGGATCGACAAGCTTAATTTTTCATATTAGATCCAGGTCATTTCAGTTGCTACATACATGTCCGTGTTCCACAGGTCATAGCTTCGTGAATCGAAATGGGATTGTTTGCAGCTAACCTTGATTTGGCATTCTTACCATTGAAAATTGGCGTGTTCTCATGTCGCGCACTGCAGGTTCGATTTATAATACAGTCCAACTTCCGAATAAGAAACCCGGCAATAAGAAACCTTCCCCAGTTTCTCACTCGAGCGCTTCCCCCACTCCTAGCTCGGATTGCACTTACGTGCGAATGATTGATTGATTGATTGATTGATTCATGTATTTATGCCATGGTTAAACCTTGTGGCAAGGAAACGAATTCAGAGGGACAGAGAGAGAGAGAGTCTGTGAAGAGCGCACGCATGGTGTGGGTACTCGAATTCTTGCATAACCTCTTTCCCTTGGGGGCTTTTGGTTTCTTATTTGAAGGTTGGACTGTATGTACATGGGGAATTCCACGTCAACTCGATGAACGAAAATCATTGACTTTCTGTGATTTTTTTAGCGATTCTTGGTACGATGGCACTTGGTATAAAACACTTTTCTGATCTTCTTCGAATTTTTTCTTTCCGCCATTCTTGAGATCTGAATTTTCTAAAACTCGAAACAGTGACGTGATCGATTCTTCCGAATAAATTCTCAAAAAAAATCTGGCCAACGACGAACATTTTTCGGTTATAAAAGCAAGTGGAGAGATTTTTATTTTCATTTTTTTCTCAATTTTTTTTCCCGTCATCATAAACATTCTATTTCCGAAGCTTCGAGCGATGATTCATTTCACATAGGAAACAGCGAAAGAAAATGAAAATTTCATCCAGTATAATAATGAATTCATTTCAAGAACATCACGTAAATAATGACCCTTTTACAGGGTGTCTCAGAAAATGATAGCATGAAAACAAATTTTCCATGTTTTCAAGTTCTCAGCTAATTATTGTGCTCGTTCGCTACGCTTGCTCGGAGGCTTTCACGTGGTTCCGTGCGCATTGCTTGTTCGGATAATTTTGCGTGGTTTTCACATTTTTCATTATTGCAATATTGATGATTGTATTCATACTGCCAGCCGAACCACCTGGCTGATTCAGATGACATAATTTATACGTAAGACTTCCAGACCTATACCTACTATTTCCGGTGTCAAAATGGCTGACGTTCAAACTCTTTATTGATTCATGAGTTTTGCATTTCTTCGAATGGAATAAATGCTGAAATTCAACTCACGGCTGTGATCTCACATTATTCTTTAGAATTTTCTGATTCCGCAGAAGTCAAAATGGCAGCGTTGCACTTCATTTTTACATTTGTTGTTTTTCTCCCACGATTCCGAATGGGAAAATCTGACTGGCTGGATTGATTTGACGGTAATTAGATTCCGACCGAATATCGAACACTCAATAAGCCTTGTGATCCTTTATCATTTTCGGTTTATCATCGTCGGTCGTATCGTGTACAAAAAGGCAAAGCCTCATGACCAGACAATTTGTTGAAGATTCCATCAATTTCATTTGTTTTGAACTTTTCATCAGAAATGCTGCTATGCGGGTTCTTATACAGTAGAGCTGTTCAAAAATTTTCGATGTTCGAATTGTTCACTTCTCAGGGTCTCAAAAGTTGGTTCATGATTTGAGAATGAGTGTCTCCAAATGTTCCTGTCGACGGACAATTCGCCACGCGGCTCATGAATTGTTTGTATTTTCCATTTAAAGAGCATATGAAATTTATTTCACGGCTTATTGCACGATTGAAGAAATGAAAAAAAAAAACTCAGCAGAAAAGCGAGATTAAGGAAATGAACTGTAAGCAACGGCGATGCAGGCGAAAATTTCATTTTCCAATTAACTCATTTCTATAAGCGGGAATTTTTTTTTTTTTAAATCAAACATTATCAGACGTATGTGAACTTTATTTTTTCATGAATCTTTCCATATTTAGGTGTTTTTTTTTTTTTTTTGTAATACAAAAACGTAGTTCTTTCACTGCATATGGTGAAAAATCTTATTTTGTTTCTGGCAAATGTTTATACTATGTTTCACTTCTGTCATCACAGCATCAATTCCTCAATAATCTTCAATGACGCAATATTATGAATTACAGATCTTCTATTGATTCATCTGATCTGTAATTAAATGATCACATCGTTGACAATAGTTTCTTGTTGCAACTAGGATACTTATTTCGATGATTTTAAACAACTTGCAGCACATCTTGCATCTGCTCTTCAGATTGAGTTGATCGTTGATCGAATTCTTCCATCAATGCCACCCTCCTCTCTGCCATGTCATTCACAACCTCCAAATCACCAAACAATTTTTTCGCATTCTATGAACAATTCGCCAAATCAAATCGCTAAACAATTTTTTCGCAATCTATAAACATTTGCTGAAAAAAAATAAGATTCTTCACCGTATGCAGTGAAACAACTACGTATTTGAATTGAAAAAAAAAAAAAAAAAAAAAACACCCAAATATGGAAAGATTTATGAAAAAATAAAGTTCACATACGTCTGAATATGCCTAATTTGAAAGAAAAAATTCCTGCTTATAGGAATGAGTTAATTGGAAAATGCAGTTTTCGCTTGCATCGTCCTTGCTTACAGATCTTTCCCTTAATCTCGTTTTTCTGCTGAGTTTTTTTTTTTCATTTTTTCAATCGTGCAATAAGACGTGAAATAAATTTGTGCTTTTTGGATGGAAAATACAAACAATTGATGAGCCGCGTGGCGTCCGTCGACAGGCATATTTGGAAACGCTCATTCTCAAATTATAAACCAACTTCTGAGACCCTGAGAAGTGAAAAATTCGAACATCGAAAATTTTTGAACACCTCTACTATACAGTCTCGTCTAGCCTTTCCACTCTTTGCGCTACCCGGAACTACGACGAGGACGTGGTGGAAAAAAGTTTAATTTTTTTTTACTTTTTCTTCTATTTTTTTGATTTATATTTAATTAGTATATTGTGTACCAAGGGCGTAAAGTGGGCTTTTTTAGACCGAGTGTGGAGTTTGCAGTACGAGCCGAAGACGAGTACTGCAACCACACAAGGTCAAAAAGCCCACTTAGCCTTGGTACACACCATATTTTATATATCAAAGCCATGTTTAGCGACGTTTTGATGTTTCTGTATAGGATCTAAAGCAGTACTTTTAGGTCCTGTATAGGACCTAAAGTAGTACTTTTAAGTCCTACCCAGCAAACCAAAATATGTATCAAATACGTATATATTATGTAACGAATGTTACACGTTATGTATCAAACTCATAAGAAAGTATGTTACTGGTACAGCACGATGTCGGCAACATTGGATGTATCATCAATGTATTAGATATGTGCTGGTGATACATATCAGCGACGGCTCACCGATATATCATAGACATATCAAAGATATGTCAAAGACATGTTGAAAGATGTATCAGATACATATTGGAGATGCATCTGATACAATTAACTATCACACTGGAAGAGCTAAATAAAAAGCCGTTATTATTACTAATTTCCATCATCTATGGTGTATATATGACATAGTAACAATTTATAATCAACCACAGATAGATTAAAACGCATTTTTAGTTCATTCAAGACGACATCATTATTTTGACCTAACCCGGGCTCGAACCGTGATCGCTCGGACTCGCTTGGATTAGTAGTCGCACGCTCTCGCCACTACACCACAGTATCGTGTAGTGAATACTGCCAGATTTCTCTATATTTCCGATATCGCTATCTAACAGCTCTAAAGCGTTTATGCCTCGATTGATGCGTACTATCATGTTAGTCACTTACATACGTTTCAGAAATTGTCGCCAGCAGATACGGATATCCTATTTTGCGATGTTTTAATTGCAGAACTGAAGATATTGCACGTATCATAGATGTTATTATGTTATGTGACTCTGTTCCCTGGTGTTGCCATCTCTGTTACGTATCATCCATGGGTCTGATGTTATATATACGACACATGTCATATTTGCAGAAATATTATGTCCCATGTATGTAACTATGTTATATTTCCGGATCCCTGAAGATGCTTTTGTTACGTGCGTAGATTTCGGTATATATCTTTATACGTATATACATATCCCGGAATCCTAAATTCCTTTTTCTTAGTTTGATTTCATAAACTCTTTCCAACAATAATTTTTTGAACGCTTAACAATTTGTTTGTCTCATTTTTCAACCGCGTAGAAAGTAACCACACTGAAATATAATATTAACTGCATCGGATGTTTATTCCCTTCTTAAAACGGCTCGTAAGTCACGTAGGTGTTGATAACGGCGAAGCAACACTGGAACCCCAGTCTTGCTGACCCGCCAACCTCACACTACTATAGGCTAGCGCGTAGATGTAATTTTGCTCTCTCTCTAATTTTCAAAGAAATAAGGAAATTAAGGTAATTAGAAGTAGAATAATATGATTTCAAAAGCAAGAATGATGGAAAACTAAAAAGCCATTTAACGGTTCATAATTCAAATGTAAGTTCGAATTATTAACATGGTTTGAAGATATTCAAACCAAGTTAGTGTGAGTGAGCTATAGGTGAGGCATGGAGTAGCATGGGACCGCGTAACGTCACCAGGGCCCCACTCCTACGTCTAACTGCAAGTAGTCCCTCAAACCAATCAGGCGACGATTAGCCTTTAAGTTGAATCCTAATTGGCTAAGCCACACGCGTAGCAATACATACTTTGTTGCAACCACGGGGACCTCGTCGCCTTTGAACTTGAACGACTGTCTTTCTTCCGTCAAGTCGCGAAGTGCGTGGTCGTAAAGAACCGTGTGCAATAATCGAGCCACGAGTTGTGTTCAATCTTTTCTTTCTTTTAATTAAAGTGGTAGCACAAAGGACTCTGTACCCGTTAATAAATTCAAGCCATAAATCTCTTCAAGATCTATGCACTTTTGAGACAACGATTAACTTCATTGTTTTAAACTAGTTTACTTCAACATATTTTATAACGCTCTTCTTCTGTTAAATCGCGAGGTGCGTAGTCGCAAGAGACCGTGTGCTATACTTGAGCCAAGGGTTGTATCCCATCTAGCTTTCTTCATTTAAAGTCAGTGTATACAAAGGACTCGGCATTCGTCAATCTTAACTTAAAAATTAAACGAGATACAAACTAATCAACTGAGTGATCTGTTTAATAAGTAGAATCACTGCATAGACACATAAGGGTTATCACACAATCTGATAATCCAAATTAGCATCAAAAACTCAAGTTCTGCCTTATACTCCTCTTGGGGTATTTGTAGTATATAAGTCATATTTCCAATCTTTAGAATCTTGCATTAATATCACTTCACTTGTTATATGAATTAGACTCATTTCAAAATCTTCATTATTTCAACTCAGTGAGTATCAACAAAGACTATAGACACTTGAATACAAACTAGCTTCAGTTTATAGACATTAACCAAATCTACCATTCGGCATAAATCATAACCAACTTAAAAGGTGTTAACCCATTTATAATTCTACGTGAATCAAAGGCTTCGAGGTTCTTAAGGTGAGGGAGGCTAATCAAGGTAGTCCCATGCTACTCCAGATCAACCAAGGCTAAGTAACCACGATCGCTCACAAATTTACTCACTGATAAATTATCTTACATATTCGAATTGTTATATCGTTTTCCAGAATTCTTTAATTTTAATTATATGCATGACAAAATATAACTCCATCTGATGAGTAGTATAATCACGGGAATATCGTTATAGGCCAATACCAATAGTATTTCGGGAGAGACCCTTCCTAATAACGAGACCACCCGGTGAGCTTGCATTGCTACTCATTGTTCAATCTTAATGCCTATATTGTTACCAGTTATTCATATAATATAATATACAAATATATATATATATACATATATATATATACTGCTTTAATAGAATAACTCGAGATTGTTGCGGTAGTAAAATTAATAACCAAACAGGATAATTCCTAGAATTTCGGGTTTCACCCTAATCCCGTTGGGTTTATTTCTTCCACTATTAAAGCTTGAAGATCATTAAGACCCTAACTAGCGATCTCGATTTATATCTCATTATATTATTACTATAATTATATAGTTAAGCACATGTTTATCCATGTTCAATTTCCTTATTGGAAAATTCAATTATTATTCCCTTAATTGAAGCAAGATCGGAATGTTTGTCAAGCCATTCAACCGCCTGGGATAATTCTTAGAATTTCGGGGTATACCCTAATACCAGTGCGAGTATCTTTTATGTCAAGCACAGAGTTTCATACTAGCGTTTCAATTAAGCGTATTAAGCTCATGATCATCGATCTTGATCCAATCCTAGGGGAATTCTATTCATAGATCTGAATAGATAATACCATTGATTTAATATTATTTCTATCAGAGAGAAAGAGTTCCTATTTCAATAGTTCCTATTTGATTATTTCATTATTTCATTATATTCATTATATCAACGCGTGTGAATCGTGAAGAGTCTTTTATTAAATTCATTACTATTATTCATTAATAATAACTCTTATATAGTAACAAGCCTTCACGATCCCCACGTCGGAGATCATTATATTGTCTCGCTATTTCATTATTTTGTGAATTCAATATTTTATGTCATTCATTTGTTCAACCGACAATCATTTGTTAGTCGCTTGAATTATATTTTCATTGCTTTAATCGTTCAAGAATATACTATCGTTTTTACCAGTCAATTCCCATTATCATTTGAATTACCTTTCATTTATTTACTTTATATTTATTATTTTTCTTTAATTATATTATTATTTCTATATCAATTAGCCTCAACACAATTTAAACAAATCAATTGAGACCTGTATAGGACTAGGCGGCAACGAATCCTATTTACCGATCTATTTCATAATAGATCTCTTTTATAATTATTTATATGTGGATGTGACGGGATGACCAATTCTATTCTCGGGTTCTCTTGTGAATAAACCATAGGGATTAATAACACTCTACCCATACCGTCCGTCACACTTTCAATTTCATGTATCACTTGTGGGTCTCATGTAATATACATGATACATCACGGAATTGAAGTTATGTTATTTCTCCTCTACGTAACTTTGTTATATTACATTGTTACTTCGTGATGCCCTTAATATTACGTATCATTCATGCATTTTATGTTATGTAAACAATATGTTAAATTCTAAAGATATGCCGCATATCAGAGACATAACTATGTTACATTATTCTGATCTCTAGATGTGCTCTTACAGTTATGTATCAGTTATGTATTGGTTTGCTGGGTAGGACCTAAATAAGGCACGAAAAGTCCTAGGACTTAAAAGTACTACTTTAGGTCCCATACAGAGGCATCAAAAAGCGAGGAAAACATGCTTTCGTTACATAAATGTTTTTTTTTTTTTACACTTTTGATTTTTTTTTTTTTTACGTTCTTCAATTTTTTTTAAAAATTTTTGTTGAAACTTGTCTAAAACTTTTTTTTATATGTATGTATCTATGTCCTCTTACTTTTTACTTTCAATTTTTGTGATTACGTATATGTAGGTATATTTAAAATTATTGTACATATCTTAATTTTTATTTTTTTTCCAACTTTTTTAAACTTTTTCAAACTTTTTGTTCATACATTCAACTCTCATTTTATATATATATCTATAGTTTTACGTCTTTTTACTCTTTATTTTAACTTTATGTGATTATTTTTATATATAACGAAAAATATTTTGTACATAGTTTACTCAACTGTTTTTCAACTTTTTTGAAACCCTCAACTCTTAATATATGTATAATTATACATATCCCTTCACTTCTTATATCTACTTTTTGTGATCACATATATTACATATGTATATTGAAAAATATTGTGGTTATTCATTATTTGTTATATTGTACTTGACTTTCAATTTATTCTGCATGGAATTCAATAATGCGGACGTGAATGATCGCAGAATGATTGTGAACAGCGGATGAAAGTACCCGGCGGATTGAAAACTACAAATAAATGAGATAGATGAGTAAATAGTAAGTGTGAAAGTGAAAGTGCAGAGGGCACAGTTTGATCCATGTGCGATAGACGAGGTTATGATACCCAAATTGAGTATACAAAATTTTATGAGAAAAATACGCGCTCGTGTCTTTCTATCACATGGACTATTTTAATTCGATTCCGTACAACCTGGCAAACTCAATGAAATAAAACGTTGGTGCGGTACAGAAGCTGTGTTACGTTACGACTATTGACTGGATGATAGGACATATATCACCAGATGAGGCTTTACTTCTTTCTGACAACTGACAGTTGTGCGCTTCTTATGTAGACTGTCATACTTGTACCAATACATGCCTGCATAAGCCAGAGCCACGTAGTGTTCAATCTCTTCTTCATATTCCACAATTCCAGCCAAAACATACGTATGGCCACCGAGCTCAACGGTTTTCGCGACAGAATCTGAAGTGTGTTTGATATCGGTATTCCCATTCTCATATCGGCCATCTGTGAATATCGAAGTATCGATCAAAGCGTGCGGACCGAACGAAATATCATCATTTATTTCGTTATTGCACTTGGGACATGTACGCATCGTGTCGTTTGTTTTGTCGATGGGCTCCTGCATATGCTGTAGACCTCTGTGCAACAGAATATCTATGTCGACATTTATTTCTAAAACGGTTACAACGTTATTGAATCCACAATGGCAAGATACGGATTTTATGCAGCTTGGATCGTCTTTGATAATATACTCGGCCAAGTGACACACGTTACACTTTGCGACTAAACGTGAGATTCCTCCCGTGAACAAAGTGATTGCATCCTTAAAGATGTATAAGTTTTTCAAAATCTCAGCTCTTTCGACGTAATGTTTTTCAGTTATTTTACCATCATGCAAAACAGACAGCGCGAATCTCACGATAGAGCTGTTGGACAATTCGATCTTATCTCGATAAGCCTGATGTGTCGCGATTCCGCGTGCAATGAGCTGGAACATGGTATCGAACGCACATGTGTGGATAACATTCAACGTGAGCTTCTGTAATTTCACTGGGTTGCAACGAAGGCCATTTGGCAATAGTGGAATACTCACCATCCAAACGTCTTTTATAAAATCCCATTCTGGGCATTTATCTAGGTATGATGGTTTAGCTCGTTTTTTTTTTTTTTGAAGAATCATCGGACAATTGTACTGGAGCTGATTCTTTCGGAGGTTTCACCAATCCTCGCCAATCTTCGCAGGTGTTCCAAGTCACTGTACTGTCATCGACGATCTCCTCTATTGGCTCACAATAAGATCTTCAAAGCGCCTGGTAATATATCTCGTCATCCATGGGCTCTCCGAATATCTCATCATGGTTGTCCTGCTCATTGTTTTTTATCTCGAGCTGTGTGTTGCTTATATTTTGGCCGTCAATAATGAGGGTGCTGCTTTCAAGCGATGAGACTGTTGATTAATCTTTGATGGAATCTTCTGCTGAGTCGTTCGTGTTAATTTCCGGTACAGGGTAGTCTGCGGATGGTAATATGTCATTTTCATTCGATCCCAATATCATTTTGCGATCCACGTGCTCTAAATGTTGCAGTACGAATTTGTCGACTCTCATAGGCAATTTTCCGCTGAAGGCTCTTTGTTTGAGATCGGAAAATTCAGCCCCAACGGAAGAAGTAGTCGCGATTATCTCGCCTCTTTTAAAGAAGGGTCTCATCAGGTTTGTCCACAATGGCAGATGGGGTAGCAAATATTTGTTCAACTGCTTGGCAAAATCGGGGTTATGGCAAGCATTGATTGTACTGCCATTAATGCATGTTTTAGCAACATCACTGGCGTTATCAAACAAAGAGTTGCTCCACGATTTCCAGTCTGAATTTGGTTCATTATCCACATTTTCAGAAACACAGTCATTGTCAGAATCGTTTCCGGATTCAGCGTCGGTGTCGCAGTGCACATCTTCACTGATATTTACACCTTTTATTGTGTCATTCAAGTGCTGTATCCGATTTTCAGACGCCAAAAATTGTTTACTCGTAGAACATCCAATACACTCACTGAGTACGACTGTTAATATGGATTCTAGGAATTACTGCAACTCCTGCAAGTTATGCATCTGGTAAGCCTGACTCACACAACGCAAGTAAAATTTTCGAATCAAAACTTTCTCTCTTCCTTTGAGACATTTCCATCTGGCTACCATGGCTATTGGATGGCTTACATCTAATCTAATATAAGAAGATGGCAACGAATCGACAACTCCCATTACCGCGATCTCGTAACATTTCTGTAAATAATCATTCAAATCAGTACATTTGGCGAAAATTTCGGAAACAGCAATCAGGAGCGCCATGCCAAAGTCGGACACAACCATAGATGGGATGGGAACACGGTTCGATAAAATGATCCGACGAAAAAACGCAATTTGCAAAGCTCGGTGATCCGCTGATACCATCTGAAATACCGGCGCGCTACCTTCTTTTGTGACGAGCATACACTGATAGAGAAATATCGGTGGATCCTGTAATGTTGCTCGCTTAACAACACTACCTGTAGCATCAATCCCCAAAAATGCATCAGGATCTCTTTTGCATCTCGCTGTATACAGTAACTGCTGTTCTGTAGTCCAATATATGCAGTGAAATTTTAGCAACCCGATGCTACGTATCGCGCCTGCATACTTTCCATATTTGGAATTATTAAGTAGATTGAGTGCAGGATTCACAAACTTCAATCCATATTGGCTGAGCAATCTTTGCTCCTTTGCTTTTCGCAAAACATCGGAACTAGGTAAAATAGGAGGATCTTTTCCTCCGAAAGTTTTCAATCGCTTTGCCTCTTCACGACGAAAAGTCACAGCGTCTTTACACTGGTCGATCAAAATATCTGCGACTTCTTCACGCCGTTTGCCTTTGAGTTAGCGTTTTTTGTTACTGACGTGTGCACTGGGACAGATGTTCTTTACAATGCATTCGAATATTACATCCACATCCTTTGGTGGTTCTTTATATAAAGTACACTTGATTCCTGCTCCACACCCGGTACATGATCCCTCGAAAAAAGCAAAGCAGCTTGCAGCGGCACTTCGATGGACAATATTATTTTTAACTGAAAATACGCAATATAGTTTTTGCTGCTGCCAAATTTTTTCTGCTACCACATCTGTCCAACCCGGCTGCAATTTCCAATAAGCACGACCAGCACGACCATAAACCTTTTCTTGGGGTTTTATCAAAAGCCACTTTTCAGCAGAGATAATAAGATTAAATTCTTTCGTATATGGATTCATCGACCCATTGTGACTCTCATTTATCCTGCTATCTTCCGAGTCTAAGGTACAATCATTCATCGAAACATCGTTAGTCTTAGTCAAGCCCAATTCTTTTTGTATTTGTTCCGTATAACCATTACGATTCTCTTTTATAATCACGTACACATGCTTCGGAGAGATATCGGATCCGCGATTTTTCATTCTAGCCGAATCTTCTTTGTAAACGTCTGCCGAAGGTGAGTAAGGCCGATCATGTTCATCTAGTGTTCTACAGTCAGCCGCTAGCACAATTTCTTGTAAAATATTCTTATCATACATGGTATAACTGTTACGATAAAAGTTTCGGTTTTACAAAGTGGGTATAATAGCTCTCCACGCGCAGATACAGTGGCGTGCACGGAGCAAGGAGAAAATTCGCAGAGAAGCCTGCGTGTGTCAGACGGATAAATAGCTCGTCACGCGCAGATACAGCAGCGTGCGACGGAGCAAGGAGAATATCCACCGAGAACCATGCGCGGAGGAAGGGGTGAGGTAGAGTCTCCGCCGGCACGAGCGCTTCTGCGTCTGCGCAAAAGAACTGCGTACCTTCTAAGTTTCGATCGCTGCGCCGACTCGCCGGCAAGTAGAGCGATCGCAGAGAGTCAGCTGACAGTCTATAAGAGTAGATAGTCTATATTCTATGAAACAAATAAATTCATCGAACGAACTTTTTTTTTCTATTTCTTTGGCCCCTATTTTCCAAGTTACATGGCGGTGAAATTCCCGGGAGGGGGGGGGGGGGGGAAGAGCCACAAATCTAAAACATACTTCCCTTCAAACGATCATATCTTTGATTGTATTCATCCTACAGACTTCATTCCAAAACCATTTCAAAGCTATCGAATGACACTATTATTATATATTGATTTAATTCTGTGGTAACAAACCGTTTCATTTGTTAGAAACAAATATATTATTCAAAACTGATTTTCGAAGCAAGGACCACGCCCTAAAATTCTGAAAAAAATATGAGCGTATTCCTTGATCAATTCTCTCAAAAATTGTTGACTAACCGAGATGGAGAACCGATGGGAACCATTTTCAAACGATTTATTCATAAGCGACGGCGTGCGCTGCCACCGAAGAATCCTATACCCGATCCAGGTCTTCCAGCGGCAGCGCGCACAGTTGGTCATAAACGAATCGTCTCAACATGGTTTCCATCGATTCTACTTTCCGATTACCTAATAATTTTGTAGAAAATTGATCAAGCAATACTCATATTTTTTTTCGAATTTTTACGCGTGGTTCTTGATTTGAAAATCACGTTTGAATAATATATCTGTTTATAACAAATAAGATTGTTCATTACCGCAGAATTAAATCAATATATAATAATAGTGTCATTCAATAGCTTTGAAATGGTTTTTGAATGAAGTCTCTAGAATGAATACGATCAAAGATATGAGTATTTGAAGGGGAGTATGTTTTCGACTCTTGGTTCTTTGTCCATAATTTCACTCCCGTGTAACTTAGAAAATAAGGGGCGAAAAAATAAAAAACAAGAATTGTTCGATGAATTTATTTGGTCCATAGAACCCGTAAACAAATTATAGCGAAATCGGTAACATCGAGGTCAATTTTTGATTTATGTATTTTGTCCGGTCTAACGTGGAATGGCTCATAAGCATGTAAGAAACGAATACGAGTACCTACACTGCACGCGAATTGCAAAAACTATCTTACAAAGCCTTCTATGATTATTCACTGTTGCCGTAAGCCGTTCCAGCAGATGTAATCCATCCAAATTTCTTAAGGGATTAGTCTACTTTACACGCTTGAAAAAAGGCCATTTTTAAGAATTTTTCCCGAAGTTTCTATCAACGTTATAAACAAAAGAATGGTTGGGCTCAATAAATACACTCTCGAAGAACGAAAAAGTATTTTTGTTTTTCATTTTTGACATTTCTTATAGATAATAATTACGGATAACCATAACGCCTCCAAAAGTATACAGGTCAGTTACGTTATCCACATCTCTGAAACTAATCGTCTGAAATCAAAAAATTTGGTGGCGTTAGATTCAGTATGATAGTTGGTTCACTCCGAACTACAATTATCAATTTTGGAACATAATTAATAAAATGGTGAACTTTGTAAAAAAAACAAAAAAAAAACAGGCTATTTTTCAGTGGTTTTTGCGATAAAAAAAAAAGTAAAAATCAAAATTTTGAAATGATTGTAGTTCGGAGTGAACCCACGCATTCGAGGAACATGTGGTGAAAATTTCATGAGGATCGGTTCAGTAGGTTCTGAGAAACAGATAACGTAAGGTCGGAAAACGTAGTTTTGAGAAAAGCGCGTTTGAAGTTCTTCGGTGAAAAGTTGCAAATAAATCTTACTTACGTTTAATCGGCGATGCCTGCACCATACGTAATGCCTTCTACTGGAGTGAAGTAATCTATACTTCTAGCTAGAGAGGTGTAAACTATAACATACAATAGAAACAGATATTCGAGCAAACAAAGACCGAGCAGCGGCTGCAGTCAGCGGGCGGGTTAAGTTTCTCGCTCAGGTAGAAGGCCAGATAAATACATTCAGAATGCTCGGATCATTCTGAAATTTTCAGAGAATATTTTTAAATATATAAACTTTCGAAAAATGCAACAAAAAAAAAATCGATCTCCTGAAAGTTATAAAGTAGACTAATCCCTCAACTGAAGATATAATCCATATTCATTTGTACAAACGTCATGATTGAGACGACTGTTTCTTGATCGAAGACTTTTTGTTTGAAAAAAGGAATTTAAAACTTCATATAATTATGAGAATTGGTTTGATTTCGAAAAAGTTGGTCATTAAAGTTACGTAAAATACTTTACTTCCCTAACGCGGAAACATTATAGTGTTCACCATCTTTACGCATCTTCATCTTGGCCTTCCAAGTATCATCTGAGGTCGAATCGTAACAAAAATAATTCGGAAAAATATAACTGTAAACAAAATAGCGTAGTAATAAAATATAATCAAATCGGTACGTATCAATGACTGAGCGGCATATCATCTTATCTCAAATTGCGTTTAGAAATTAACCTATCTCAAATTCCGATTGGAAAATAGCCTATCCAAAATTTTGATTAATAACTATCCTAACTCTGAAAGAGATTCGTTTTCTCCAATGTAAGGTTGGTAACACTATGGCGGTCTCTATAAAGTTTCGAATTAGCATGATAATTGAGTCTCACGCCAAATCCGGTTTCCATTAGGTTTTTCCAAACACGTTTTCTTACTATTGTACTTCAGGTATAAGAATTTCACTTTGACTTCCATTTTCATACCACCATTGGACTGTAGATTTTTACACTAAGATCCTGTAAATGAGTAAAGTTACAGAGCCACGAGTTGCACAAGTGCCAATAATGGAAAAAACGAACTTTGTCGTAAGAAAAAAAAAAAAACTTGAAAAATAACGTCACTAGATAATCGGATGAGGAAGAAAAAAGTCATATAAATTTTTGCTCTCTGACTGATCGTTCGGTAGTTAGGTCTGGCTGAAGTGCTATAAATGATGACAAAATAGATTGTGCGTGCAGTGATGAAAAAAAAATTACCAGATAGCGCCACTAGATGATTGAATTTGGAAGAAAGAGTTGCGTTAGAAGTTTTCTCCCAGAATGATGGTTCGAAAGTTATGGCTTGCTGAAGTTGATTTTTGCAGATGCAGAAATTTTGAAGGTCATTTGAGTACAGAAAACTCGAGATAGTATATATGCAGTGATCTTCTACCACGATTTAAGATATCATCTATTTCAACCATAATTTGCGGAATTTCTACCGCACAATTTGAGATATATTTTTCTACTGAGGCTTGGGCATGCAACTTAGAAGGTTTATGGAGAGACCATCATAGCAATACCAACATAATTGAATGATGTATTGCTGAGATAAGATGGTTTCCAATCAGAATTTGATATAAGATGATATTCCGCTCAGGCTGTACGATATTTTTCAGTCACATAATGATCGATCAATTTCACACAAGCGTGAAGCTGGATTATCTAGGACAGGACAAATGAACCGAAAAAAGTCCCACAGTAAACAGTCCGTGGAATAGACTGTGATGAAGATAGATGCGTTATGTCGGCTGCATTTTTTTGAGAGGAGCACCCCTCGTTCATTTGACTCCACTTTTCCAATCTTGGCGAAAAATCGATGTAACTCTGGGTCAGAAGTTTTTGGGTTGTATTATCGTAACCGGATACGCCCCACACTATTTCCAAGTACCAAAAATCACAAGTACTCGCTTCAGCGTCTTTCGCTGTTTTCAGCTATTGGTGTCCCAGACAGCATACAAGTCAGACAGACTTCCTGAAGAAGTCTTTCTAAATACGTCTTCAAGAAGTCCGAATATGACGTCTTAACGACCTCATTTTTCAGAATTCTCAGTCAAGAAGTCTTCAAGAAGTCTTTTTTCTGACTTCTAAGACGTCAAAAATATGAGCTCAACAAGAAGTCTTTTTTCTGACTTCGTAAGACATCTAAAATATGAGCCCCACAAGAAGTCTTTCTTCTGACTCCGTAAGAAGTCAGAAATTTGAGCTCTTTAAGACTTCTTCTTTCTGAGGTTTGGTTGGATTGAATTTGACGCATGCGTAAATAGCACATTTTGTATCTTTATGTTATTTCTGTATCAAAACCTCCAAAATAGTACGCGGTACAGTTTTTACTAACCTTCTTCACGAAAAGTAAAGAAAAAATTATTAATTTGTTCGAAAATAGTGTAAGTGCAGTACGACCATTATTAAAAAATAAAAATATGATTGATTAATATCAATGTCAATAATTTCCATTCGATTGTGAATGATATATTATGTGATTTATACTGATATTTGTTTGATATACATCAATCTATTTTACAGGTGACGTATCAATGAATTACAAAAATGAATAAGTATTGATTTATTATCTTTTATGAATTGAAAATACTTTTTACAAAGATGTCTTCAAGAAAACGATTTAACGAATTGTCTAAAAGCCAAAAAAATCGACGATTAAAAAAACGCTGTGAAGAATCAATTTTGGAGACTGTTTCATGTGCGAAAGAAGTGATTAATTTTTACTCAAGTGACGGTGTTCCGGGTAGTAATGACAATGCAGCGATTAAGGACAACGACAATGATAATGACAATGACAATGACAATGACAATGACAATGACAATGACCATGACCATGACCATGACAATGACAATGACAATGACCATGACCATGACCATGACCATGACAATGACCATGACCGCGACCGCGACCGCGACCACGACCACGACCACGACCACGACCACGACCACGACCACGACAATGACAATGACAATGACAATGACAATAGTCCCATCATCGAACAAATTCCCAGGAATATACAAGAATTGACTTTAAGCCAAGAGTTAGCTCAATGGAAATGCCAGTTTAATATCACTCAAGCTGCATCCAGCGCCTTACTGAATATCCTTCGAAACGTGGAGTCAATAGAAGACTTAAAAAATCTTCCAAAAGATAGCCGTACGCTGTTCAATTCTCCCAAAAATACCACTGTTCGTGCTGTTTCTCCTGGAGAATATTTCCATTATGGACTGGAAAAAGGATTGATTGATCAACTGAAAATTACTGCAGATATAAGTCAGTTCAAAGACATTATCCAGATTAACGTGCACATCGATGGTTTGCCAATATCAAAGAGCTCTAAGAGTCAACTGTATCCAATACTAGCAGAAATTCGCCCAAAAATTGCTGTACCTTTTGTTGTCGGTTCATATCATGGGCTCAGCAAACCAGATGAATGTAATGAATTTATCAAGGATTTCATTGATTAATATAAAATTTTGCAAACTGTAGGTTTTAAGGGGGACCACTAGTGTGACATTTTTCAAAAATCGATTTTTTTTTTATTTGATATTTCGATAGTCTATACCTTTAAGAATAATATACTGAAATTTCAAGTACGTATCTCAAATAGTTTTTGAGATACAGCTATCTGAAGAGCAGCTGGTCATCGATTCGAAAGTTGCGTTAGCTTAGGGACCGTACTAGAGGAAGGAAGGAAGGAAGGAAGGCTTCATCAGCCCTACAGGTATCCTTCGAAGAAGAGGAAGGTATATTGTATGGGCCTGGGATAGCAGATTAGAAGTAGGTATGATATTTCAGGATTTATAACCATGAAATCAGTAACTTAAACTTTGAACGCGTTTATCTCGAAACTACATTTTTCAAATTTGCTGCAGTTGTAACTCGAAGACAAATCATCCGATCGATTTGATTCTCATTGCAGCTTCTTTCAAACATGTTTCTACGTACCATGAACCTCCAGTTTTACGATCGAATGAAAAATGTGATTTTAGCAGGCCAAAAACCATCAAATTTTTGCGTGAAATTAGAACCTTTTTCTTTAAATCTCCGCCATTTTGTTGAATTTCAATATTTTTCAAAACCCGAGGTTGATGGTACGGGAAATACCTTCTAGTTCCATAATCTTTTCGGTTTTTTTGATTTCAGGCACCGTGGAGGTCTGCATCACTGCAGCAGTGGGGCAACTTTTTTTTTTTACCCTTGGGACATCCGTGTTAACTCTTTGAATTTTCAATATTTTCAGCCAACAATTTTAGGCTATATTGAGTACATATCAGCAAATATATCCCCAAAACATTAAAACATTACATACAGTAGTTTTCTTTAAAAAAATTTCCAAAAATCACCTTTTTTTCAGGCCGTCACACTAGTGGTCCCCCTTAACTATAATGATCACAAATTAAAAGTAATAATTAGAGCTGTAATTTGCGATTCACCTGCAAGAGCTTTTGTAATACATACTAAAGGCCATGGTGGTTTTCATGGTTGTGGTAAATGCGTTCAAGAGGGTAAATATAATGATCATCGGATGTTATTTCTTGATATGAATGCACCATTACGTACAGATTCAAATTTTATTGATCGAATCAATGAAGAACATCACTTAGGGAAATCAAAATTTGAAGAAATTAGTGTTGGTATGGTGTCTCAATTTCCAGTGGAGTACATGCATTCTGTTTGCCTTGGAGTATCGAAAAAAATATTAAATTCGTGGGTGAAAGGATGGCGTGTGGGTGATAAAAAATTACTTAAATTCAGTCATGAAATGACTAAAGATATTACGTCCTATCTAAAGTTGATCAGTAGTTGGATACCTTCAGAGTTTGTTCGGAAAACGAGAGGATTGGATGAATTAGACCGGTGGAAAGCGACTGAACTGCGATTATTTTTATTATATATAGGTCCTATCGCTTTGAAAAAGTATTTACCAAGTCATTACGTCTATCATTACAATTGTCTTCAAAGTGCAATGAGGATATTATGTGATGAAAATGATTGCATAAAGAACAATGAATGTGCGAAGCAATTGTTAAGACATTTCGTTTCCGAATGTGTAAACTTGTACGGAGAAAATTTTGTCATCTTTAATATTCATAATTTAATACATTTACCTGACGATGTGAAAAGATTTGGCCCCCTGGATTCGTTTAGTGCGTTTTCGTTTGAAAGTTTTTTTAGGATTTGTTAAAAATCTCAGCACAAAAAACACCACACACGAAGCTAAAAGGTCGTTCATCAGCCTCTACGACAAGATCATCCGAAGAACTGATGAACGAAGGGGGCTAATGTAACGTGCCAGGCTGGCTAGGCCTGGTGCGTTACATTCAAACAAGCCAGCCGTTGCGAGACAACCAATCAGCGACAGCAAAGACACAAGAACGTCTAGAACGTTCGATCAACGCGGCGAGTAGGATGACGTCACGACTGCTATATAAGTCGTGACACTGCTCGATTCTCTAGCAATTGACGGCAAAGCGCCCAATTGACTCACGGCAAATTATTAAACTCTCATTCGAATAGCAATACACGGCTGATCGCCTGATTGACTCACTGTAATATCACTTCTCATACTTTGTTGTCTGACACTCGTAGCAAAGAGCTCGAGTGATCACTAAATTCAAAACTTTATTTTGTTGGATATTGGCTATAACAGCAATATACCTTTAGCTTCACATTATAATCAGAAAATCATTATTATAGAAAAATAGAATCATATAAAAGTCACAGAATAGAAAACTTATTATTGTGCAAAACTTCTAGAAACAATATTTCAAATCGAGAGAGCAAAAGCAACTTTGTAAATATAATTTTAGTTGGTTGCAACCTTAGCCTAAGTTTATTAAATAAATGATATTTTTGTTTGATTAAGAAAAAGCATAATTTGTCGCAGCCTCCCTTCTTCGCCAATTTCCAGGTCTTGTAAACTCAACTTACTAACTATAGCATAGGGACAGCTTCGGCAAGGTATAACCTTGTCAAAGTCTGAGACAGGCTTTGTCTGCACTTGCAGGCACAGTTCTGAGCGTAGGTTTGTTTACTAACTGGGAAGAAGACGGTAGTTGCACGTCTGCGTGTACCTATTCGTCAGGGAGACGGCTGATAACGCAGTGCGTTTGAGGTCCGTAAGATTAGCGTCAATAGTCTAATTATTAAGAGTGGTCCCGAAAAACATTAACCGAGCAATAGAACTCACACTAACGGCACGGTTTGTGATATCTTCAATATCGCAAACCTGTGAAAAGTTACAATATATTCAATAATTTGTTTGTTTTTTTTAAGTGAACAGCAGAATATATTATGAAAAAATAATGAAAAATGAGCGCACGAAAATTTTTTAATTACTAGGCAAAGAAGGTCTTTTAACGCCGAGCGTATATTTGCAATACGAGTCGTAGACGAGTCGAAGACGAGTATTGCAAATACGCTCGGCGTAAAAGACCTTCGCCTCCTTGGTACACACGATATTTTATACAACAAAAGTATGTTTTACAAGTTCATGCTCGATCCGGTACACAAAGTCGACTGACATACACGCATAGCAACGCATAACAACGCGATTTGAAGGCTACGGCGCGTACGTTAGAGACCACTTTTAACTCCTAGGACTCAAAAGTAGCCAAAAGTGAACTGTCCGCATGCGCATTCGCAGATCCGCTCGACTGTCTCTAAAACGCCAACTTTGTGTACCGAAATCGAGCATGAAAAACGGGTGAAACATGCTTGCGTTGCATAAAAATATTTGTTTGGTTTCTTTACTCTCAAAAAATGACTTGCCTCAAAAAAAAAAAAAACTGTGAAAAAATATTTTGTTCAACTATAGATTCTCTCTTGATACAGAACGTAGGTATTAATCACAATTTAAACGTAATCAACAATTTATTTCTTTCGGCCGATTTTTATTATCTTGATTCAGAATCTAAGTTGAAATAATATTTGTTTTTTGGATAGATGATTTTTGTTGTTTTTTATGATGTCTGGTGTGCAACCGCACCCGAATCTTAGGTGAATGAAAAATTGCAAACTGTGAGATGGCCACCTAAAAATGAAAATCCAATAACTGCTGCAATAAAAGCATTGACACCAAAAAAAAATTGGAAAACTATTAAATATTCTAGACTGCTAGGACCATATCGTATGTACAATAATATTGTTCAGTTACTGCGTTAAATTGTTTAACAATTATATCATTATATAGATTTCACTTTCATAAAAACAGAAAATTATTTCAGAATTATCCTCATTATATACTTTTAATATTCTTTTAACCTGTTTGACATTTCTCTATTGATTTCAATAAATTTTTATTCATAGAAACTTTTGAGATAGCTAGAGCAGTTGAAATTGCCGCAGTAGACATTTCAACTAGTGATGATACAACTATGTCGAAGCTCAAAGATGGTCATTAACTAACAGAAAAACGTACTCGAAAAACTCCAGCACGTTATCGAAAGTAGTGATGCCGTCGAGACGAGAAATTCTCGTCGAGACTCGAGACGAGACGAGAAATTTCTCGTCTCGCGGGACGAGATTTTTGTCTCGTCTTCGAGAAATCTCGAAACGAATTTCTCGTCTCGTCTCGAGTCTCGTCGAGAATCTCGAAAAAAAAAATGTACAATTAATCGAATTTCCGGTAGTAGAATCAAGTGTATTTCTGATTATTACGACCACCTCTCCTTAAAATACGATTCATCTACATTGAGAGAATTCTGGGAGCCATCATCGACCACATTTATGGCATAATTTTTTCTTAAATCAGTAAAATAATATGAGGAAAATAGTTTCAACTTTCGAATATGGGTCAAAATGATCGTCTTCAGACACAGAATTTTTGAGATTTTCTTTCAAAAAAATCAAAAGTGTCTTTCTGTTTGAAGTTTCGCAAATTCATGAGTAATAACGCTTCGAAAAAAAAAATCTGAAAAAATTCAGTTACCGTATGAAAAATTATGAATCAAATAAAAAATGGTAAGGGAAAATCATTGGTCGAGTTGGCAGGAAATACCTCATATATACAGTTTCTTTATAATCAGCGTTTTAGAAGGCGACTGAAAATACGTAAATGTAATATGGGTGTAGCCAAAGTATTTATATAATAACCCAATAAACACAATAACCCGATAACCGTATAAAAATAGGACGCATGTGCAGCCGGAAAAAACGTATAATTCACGTATATACGTATATATACCTGTATATACATGAAATATACGTTTTTCCGGCGAGACATTCGTCCTATTTTGATAAATACCACCAGCAGTTCTCCACAAGGAGATCGCTCTAGGTATACGGCCGAATTGAGCGCCTTCTCAATACCTTGCCGTATCATTTCTCTTGCGAGAAAGGTTTTTGGGACGGAGCACCAAGCAGCGAGGACAGCCCGGGCTGCGCGGTGCTCAGTGCCCGTAGCGCTTTATATTTTTGCTCACAGATGGCGGGCGCGCTACTCGCTTAAATTCAAGTAAATTCAAATAATAATGACTGTTTCTTACTATATTAGATATGGTAACGTTACAATGTAAGACAGGTTAGGTGTGGCGCGTTCGCATCTTCAAATCTAACCCGCGTAGCGTTTCATTGTCTAATCCTGAGTAATTTTGTATATACTCATAAGGGCCTCAGATGAATTTCGAAATATCAGAAATCTCAACGGACAATATGATATATTGAATATACATAAGGTAGGTGGGATATCTCATTAATTCACGATGTAAAAGATGATGGCTAATAAGTTAGCAGACTTTATATTTCCATTGTTGTGAATTTTTAGTGCTAGCGTATATTACCTACGGATCTCTATGAAGCATATATCTACCTGTTTCGCAGTCACACTTTAAAGGACAGTAATCAATGATTGACGTGTAATGAATTAGGAGAGATAATATATGGCTCAAAATCACCAAGGTGGTAAATTTCAAGTTTGGAGTTTCTTGAAAAAATTTATTATATTTTTGTTCTGCAAACCAGTTCTAATCATTGACCAACTTATCTTCAATTGATATCCAAACGGGGCAAGCTGGACATTAAAAATTACGTGAATAAAAAAGTAATCATGTAAAACAAGTCATGAGCTACCGTCATTTCGGGAACGCTTAAAAAAGTAATATTTATATAATTTTGGACATTCAATTTAGTATAAAAGCAAAGAAATGAATGTAGATTTTCAATTGATCAGTGATTTGATGAAAAAACAAATGATTTTTGCTTATTAATTGACTTTTAGTAGCGTTCCCGGAAATGACGAATCGTTCGCGAAATGACGAAGCGTTCCCGAAATGACGATATTATAATATATTATTTTTATAAAATAGCGCCAAAAGCAAAATAAATATTCTATAATAACGCCTTGACAGACGTTAAGGTAGTATGGTCGTCAAAAATGACTAGTTTTTCATGAATTTATTACGGCATAGTCGCCACATTGAGTATTCATCGAATTATTATATTCATAAACTGATGATTTCCCTGACATGTCCAGAAATAAAATAATACCCCAAAAAAATCTAGTAGATTGGTTCGATTACAGTCTACGACGGCTTATTTTCTTCAGGAAATAATTCTCTATAATCCGACCGTGATACTTTTTTTTCATCATGTCGGTGCAGTGAAAATTCAATTTTACAAGACTGCACGTATATAGATTCCAATAAACAAACCATATTGAATTGCCGATGGACAGAGAAAATAATCTGCCACGGTGAATTTGTGGGAAATAGTTTTCTGGATAAAATGAGCCATCGCAGACTGCAATCGAACCAATCTACTAGATTTTTCTAGAATTTGAAGCATTGGAAATGAAAAATCGATACCTGGCCATTCGTTCATAATTTGGGTATTATTTTGTTTCTGGACATGTCAGGGAAATCATCAGTTTATGAATATAATAATTCGATGAATACTCAATGTGGCGACTATGCCATAATAAATTTATGAAACTAGTCATTTTTGACGACCATACTACTTTAAACCATCATTAACAATACAATGATCATTCCGGGAACCCAATGATTATTCCGAGAACTCATGTCATCCGGGACCGTTCCCGGAATGACCGTTCCCGGAATGACGTTTATACATGAAGATACGCGTAAAATAAGAATTGGCCACTTAAACGGGATTATTTAAGGTGAATATAAAGCATGTCACATTAATCTTTAAGAAATATCGTATCGAAAAGCATTTGCTTGTTTTTTTCCTACATTTATTGGCGTTCCCGGAATGACACTGAATTCATGTACAGTGCAAAAAGTTCAAGCAAAACTATGCTTACCTCTTAAATTTTTCACATTTTCACAAAAAACCACGCTGGTCAACCGTACTTGAGTGTTTGATATGATAACCCACTATAGAGCTATGAGTTGCGTTTTGCTGAAAATTAATATATACAAAATGTCTGCGTTCCCGGAAATGATGCACAAATTGTCAGACAAACTTTGTATTCAATTTTCGGACGGAATAATATAGTGTCGATTCGGGAACTTATAAATATCATTTTATAATAAAATTAACTAAGTTAACGAGTACCTTTAAAACATTAAAAAAAAATTTTACCATGTAGTCTAGCTGTCGTTGTCCGTGAATTACTACTTAGGGACGCGTTCCCGGAATGACTTTTCGGGGGTATTTCATGAGAAAAAGTATATTCTATGAATAAATTCCAACAAATATATCTGATGCATTGCTTAAATGAGTTAGTGTGATTAATTTGTGCTACATTAATTTAATGAAAACAAATAAATTTGATGATTTAAATGTCTCAGACACGAATTTACCACCTTGGTGATTTTGAGCCATATGGGGCTTTCCACGCCAGCCTAACCTACCATCGAAATTGATATTTTTGATTTCGCCTCAATTTTTTTTATCTATTTGTACTATGTGAAAGAGAGGTCCATGATTTATTTCGAATTTTTGTATCAAGCCGTTCACGAGATATGGGCAATTCCACCTCAAATCGGCCCAGGAATGACCTCGTATTTTTTGAATCGTTTCAAATCTTTTTACGTGAAATCTACGTCAAAAAAGTAGACCCGTATTTTTTCGTTGGTTCAAGAAAATTTTTTTACTCTAGTTATGAATTATCGCATTTTACTGTAAAACTGGCGCGCGGGTGGCTTTGGGAATTAATATCTCGGGTCGCCTTTACCGTAGAGAGATACTCCAAAACGCCTTTTAAAGGCGATGAAAGACACTTTTCGATACAATTTTTTAACTTTTCGAAAAATATAGTTTTGTTATTTTCATGATTTGAGGTGGAATTGCCTATACAAAATGATTTGATAAAAAAAAAGTCGAAATAAATCAGGAACCTCTTTTTCACAAGAGTACAAAAAGATTTAAAAAATTGAGGAAAAATCAAAAATGTCAATTTTGATGGTAGGTTGGGTTGGCGTAGAAAGCCCCATATAGAATTTAACATCCGGTACACAAAAATTGAGTATCCACGCTCTTGTCAAATCTAGATTCGAAGCAAAAGTTCAGTATAGTATAGTTCAATAGCAGTGCAGTTGAATATCGATAGAAATCCACAATTTGCAAAATTGAAACCACTTGTTACCAAAAAAACGTTTTTTGAGGTGAAAATCTGTATCCTAAAGCCAATGCACTTTCGTAATAGGCGGACATTTTTGAGCTAGAAGATCGTCTTACTACAGTCGAAGATGAAACGTTCGAATGCAACGAGCACTGGAGGAGTTGAAAATAAAAGACGCAATCACGGAAACGTCATTCTAAGTTTGGATCAAGATGACGAGGATCAGCGCACTCAACGCATTGATGATTCTGCATCGCACACAGTGAATATCATCACCCCGGAAAATTTGCATCTTCCTTCAACGTCATCAGCAGGGACGGCAGGTACTAGTGAGCGTACCAAGACGGCGAACCATAACGAGTCAACAAAATACAGGTCATTTTTCGAAATTGAGAACAATGTGGAACAGTGCTTGCTGTGTCAAAAAAATGGAAACGATCCCTATATCAAAATGAAGTGTGCGAATACTTCGGGATTGAAAAGGCATTTAACCTGCACACACGCCAAAGATTTGTCTGTGAAAAAGTTAATGTCTGCAAAATCTGCCAATGTAAACGACAACAGATCGTTCGATCAGAGACTTGTTGAATGGATGTCTTTGAAGTATTTACCATTTTCATTTTTCGACGACGATGCTACTCAAGAGTTTTTCACATTCCTGAACAAAACTGAAAATCATCCTAAGCGTACAAGCATGCGCGATAAAGTATTGCAACATTTCACTGCGATGAGATCCAGCGTTTTCAAAACCCTGAAAGAAGTGACTGGTAAATTTTCGTTGACTATCGACGGTTAGACGTCCATTGCTAATCGATCATATTATGGGATAACGATGCATTATATCGACGATGAATTGTCACTGTAGTCCTTACCTCTCGATTTTGTCCCCTCTCACGGAAAACATACAGGTAGAGACATCGCACACCTTATTCTTGAAGTACTGGACGGATTCGAAATAAAATCGAGGATTCAAGGCATAACTATGGACAATGCAGCTGCCAACACAACGTTCATTACCGAACTCTCGAACCTTTTAGCTGATGAAGATATTCAATTCGATTCATCGAATTCACACTTCCGCTGTTTCGCTCATAGTTTGGATTTGGGAGTTCAAGATACTCTATCCGCCTTGAATCTAACAATAACCGATTGTGAAGGACTTGAAGGAACATCATCAGGAGAGTCAGATGGAGAGAGCTCATCGCAGAGCTTGGGAATGAGTGTCGTCAATTTACTGAGCAAAATCAAAAGATCCGAGCAGTGGACACTAAGACTGCACAACTGGTGTAATGCTGTGAACGTAAAAATTATTAATATCTCCCTTGACATGTCGACTCGTTGGAACTCGACATATAAGATGTTACAGACAGCGGTGCATTTGAAATCGGCTCTTGACGCGCTTGTCAATCATCAGGAAGAGCTGCAAGCGATGAAAGTAAGTGACGAAGAGTGGAAGATTGTTGAAGTATTGTGTTCATACTTAAAACCATTTGATTATTTGTCAACTGTTCTGGGTGGTCAGAAATATGTTACGTTGCCATTAGTAGTCGTGGGCTTCAACATGCTGATCGATAAAATTGAATCGATAACTCGGGCGCTAGATAACGATCCTTTTCGAAATCATACAGATGAAAAATTAATATTAGCATTTCAAGCTGGGCGAGACAAAATGCTGAAGCATTATCGTCGAACGAATTGGGTTTATGGAGTTGTACTCATTTTAGATCCTCGACACAAGGTCGAAACATTTTCGTTGACAACTTGGGGTCTTGAAATAAAAGATGAATCTATCGCGGAATTCGAGAGAATTTTCCAGGAGGATTATTGTATTATTGGTACGGATGTAGCATCTCAAACTCATTCGACGAGAGACGAAGATAGCCAAGGGTCTTTCAACCTTTATTGTTTGTACGAATCATCTTCGCAAATTTTGAACACTACAATTCCCGACGAATGGAGGATTGAATTTGGTCGATATTGTAGAGAAAAACGGGCAAATAAAAACGAGGATATATTACAGTGGTGGAAAATCAATTCATCGACTTTTCCAAAATTGGCAAAAATGGCACGAGATTATTTGAGTATCCCGGCAACCAGTGTCCCGGGCGAACGGCTGTTTTCGAAAGCGGGATTAGTCATGAGGAAACACAGAAACCGGCTTAATAATCAATCGGCGAGAAGCATTTTATGCATCAACGGATGAATGTCGTGCAGCTTGACGTCCAAGATTCATAAAAATTTACAGCAATAAACAATATAAAAATTGAAATTATCAAATAGCGTTTGACAATTTACCAACTTACTGAATTCATACTTAACTAAAAACAAGTTACTTCATTCAAACAATATTTTTTCTTTCTTTTTTCACGGAAATATCTCCGATTTTTTTGTTATTTCATACACTAATTAAAACTCGCATATAAATAGGAACAATTTTTATGTGCTGTGACGTGGTATTTGTAAATTCCCCGCCACAAGGCGATTCTCTCGAGAATGCAACGATGCGTGGCGTAGACAGGGTCCCCAGGAAAAGAGAAAACTTAGGGAAAAATGATTAGGTCTAATTAACACTATTTTATTTTTTGTAAACTATGTAATCTCGAGTTCGATACTCCACGAGACGTCTGTCGTCGTGGGAACTACCGAAGGAAAAGCGATTCTACCGAACGTAAGAAGCCTCCAATATCGTCAAGGACGATTCTGTCGGCGTGCAAACCATGGTTGGTCCAGAAAACCCCAAGGTCAGCGCCTCCTCTCAAGTGGAAAGATCTACCACCTCCAACTATCGGATTGGCGGCGTACAGGGATGTGCGAGAAGCACAACGAAATCCTCCCGTCATCCGAACAGCTACCGCCTACAAGAAAATGCATTTCCGGTACGAGGGTGGTGTACAGGGTCATGTGCAGGTGCATCCTCACAGCCTCCGACCTGATGAGTATCGGTCAGTGCAGCTACTATCGTCAAACTGTCTCCGAATCTGTTATCGCGGCCGTGGTTGGTCATGACAACCCCCGGATCAGCGTTCCAACCTACCGAATCTTTTCGTGGGTGAAGCCCTAGTATGCCGAGACACGAAGCTACCACTAACTTTCTGGTGGATCGACCAATGGTGTAAGGCCCTAGAAGAAATATCGGGTGGCCGGGCGAGCGAGGCTCCATGTGAGTCCAGCGCCCGGGGATTCAAAAGGAAGGCGGGAATAGGAGCGGTATTAGCAGCGGCAGGGGTGAGGTAGACTTCGCCTGAATTACGTTCGTCAAAATCTGTCGCTCACCGACCAATTAGATCATCGATATGTCACGTGAGTACGCTAAGCCTGAAGGATGAACTAGTGGAAGAAAACACCGACTATATAAGGCCGGTACACCTGTTACACAGCCTACTTCTTCGCTCTAGTCTGCGCTACGCATCTTCAGCATCGCTTATCGTATTGAGTTCTACAAAATAATCGTATCGTTATTATCGAGTCTTAGTTAAATAGTGAGTTTTGTGCTACATTGAGCAACTTGATTAAGGTAAGGTCTTAATTCTTTTGTGAAGGCACGAGGTCGTTCGTAATAAAGTTCTGGTTATTAATTTGGTTATTGAGCCACGAGGCTCGTCTTTGTCTTTTGAGCTAAGCAGCTCGTCTGTCGTAGTCTATCTCTTAAATTATCGAACAACCTCGAGTCTGGCTGAGTTACATAGATCTTTCATTGCTTTTTGGCTATAATTTATTGCTTCTCGCTTCTCGTATGGCTTATATTTTTGATTTAGTATGTTAGAATAATATTGTGCATGAAATACTGTAGAAAAATACCTTTTCCTGGAGTACCCTGAGCGAAGATAGCCGCGAAGGCTTAGACCTCGCGTATAGTTTAGTCTGTTATCGTTAATTTGTTATAGTTTAGTAAGATATAGTCCGTTTTGGATAAATTATTATTCGTATGTAAAATCTAGTAAGTTATAGTTAATTTTGGATGATTTAGTATCGTTTCGATCAATATAGATTGTCAGAATTTGGTTAGAGAACAATCTCTATCGTTCTAATTTAATTGTTAACGTTGAACCTGTAATTCGCGTCTCTCGAATGACCGCGTGGTCTCTATTTAGCAGTAGATTTCGGAGTATCGTAAATTGGATGGCCAAGCGTGGCTAATTAATTAGTAGGGATCTGTATCGTTTGTTATCGATTTTTCTTTTATAATATCTCAAAACTCTAGTACGTTAATCTCAGGATGTGTTATGATATAATTTGCATTTGGGTACGAAGTATCGCTCTGTGATACCAAGTCTGGAGTCTAGTCTATTCGTTTTATATCGAGTCAGCTCTGACACATTCCTCTGATTTAATTGTATCATAAACGAGTAAATTCTGTCCTGAACAGTTAGGAAAACTATCGTAACAAATAATTAATAATATCGCCAATTCTGTATGATTCGTCTAAGTTATCTAATTTAATTAATGAATTATTGATTGATGTGATCTCAACTATCTCAAAGAATTAATATTGTTTTACGTGGTGTACCCTGCCCTCTATCTAAGGCTTTGTTATCTGAGCTAGTCGAGTTGTCGCTCGACGCATTTCCGTAAGTTTTTCTGGTTTTAGTAAGTTGTGTTATCGTATCGAAACGACGCAGTAGCGTCTGGCGCCCAACACTTTGGTAATTAAGTAATTAACACGGAAAAGTGCAGAATTGTAACCAGATCTGTGGTTTTTCCTCTCCAAGTTAGAAAACTGCGTTACAGTGCATTATGCCTAATATATTCTAACATATATGTAAAAACTGTATGTATATAGTAACTGATACGACAGAAATAAATCTGGGTATATAGTACTTACACCTCTGCTTTTTCCATCAAAATAATCCATTGATGTGATATACACGGAAAAAAGAAAAATTGAAAAATTACAGTTTATATAGTAACTCAGCGCTCCGTAAATAAAACTGGAAAAATTACAGTTCAAATTGTAATTTTCACAGAATCTGTAAGAATTGCATTATAAAAGTGTAAAATCACATTGTCAACTGTAAAAATTAATATTTGAAACTGTATTCTGTAAAATTGTTATTTGAAACTGTAATTTTTGCAGTTTCGCTTACGTAGCGACTGTTATTACAATATAAACTGTAATTTTTTGATTTTTCTTTTTTCCGTGTATCCAATCCTCTTGCTGCAGAAAATCAAAATTCGTGATAGAACGAGCCCGCATGAAATATGTCCCATTCGTAGATGATGTGTATGTGGGTGTGTGTTTAAGTGTACCTAATGCCCCGTCTACACACGCACTTCAAGATCAGGTATATTTAAGGAATCTGTCAACTGTTTGCTCGCTTCTGTTGTAGAAATTCAATGATTGGCTAGGACCCTGAATATACCCGATCCTAAAGTGCGTGTGTAGATACGGCATAAGTGTTCCTAATAATCTAATTTTCGAATTTTTCTCGAAATTTCGCGAGATCTCTCGAAGTTTCTCGAGATTTCTCGACTTTTCTCGAAATTCTCGAGATTCTCGACTTTTCTCGAAATTCTCGAGATTTCTCGACATTCTCGACGAGACTCGAGACGAGACGAGAAATGTCCATTTCTCGTCTCGTCTCGTCTCGAGCTTCGTATTTGATTCGAGACGAGACGAGAAATGTTCATTTCTCGTTTCGTCTCGTCTCGACGGCATCACTAATCGAAAGGAATCGTCCAGTGAAAGTGGATCTAGCGATAATGAAGATAGAGGTATTATATCAAACCTCTATCCATTGATTGAGGTGATTACAGTTTTCTATGTATTTCTTTCAATATTTTATAATTTTACAGGTGTGGATGGTAATGATAAAACTAACCCAAAAGATTTATTCAACTACGACTCAACTAATAATGGAAATGATAACAGTGATATAGAAACGCAAGAATTAGACCATGGTGATTCTTCTAATTATCCTACAAGTCCTGTAACTTCTGAGCTGGCAACAAAAAACATAACAGTTAAAAATATAGAAGTACCTAATCTGATAATAAGTTGTAAGTGTTGTTTAAAATAATTTCGTGTGACATTAATAACCTCTTAATGATAATGATTACTCAAAAAAGTTAATTTTATAGATGCACCCAAACAGCCAGCTCAAAAAGTGCTTCCGAAGATTCAGAGTATTCGGAGTATTCAAGAACATATTCAGACTCCACCAGATGTCAATGGAAATAATATTAGTAAAGTCAGTTGATAATTCCAATAATGCTCAGCAAAGTAACGTTGCTTTTGATATTGGAGATGCAAGTAATGATACACTTGTAATTGTAATCTTGATGTACAATCAACAACTTCGTCCTCTAAACAATTAACAACGTCTGTCTCTAAGCAGAATGTTGATGCTGGGAATCAAAATATAGAATGTTCTCAAAATTGCTGTGGTAAATATAAGGTTTAATTTAATATTCTTTTTTGCTACATTTTTAATATAATTAACTACCTATGCTTGTTTTTAGTTTCGAAAAATTTTAAACTCCGCTTCAAATCTTTAAATAGTTAATTAACACAATGAAAAACCTTCAGTCATTATAAAAACAAGTACGAGTCAACATTGAAAATTCAAATATTTAACATTTTTGTGCGTTGATCGAACACTATATAATTTTGAGAAAGTAATCACATCCATGTGAATGAAATTAGTTAATATTTATCATAAGAAAAATAAATAATAATAACGAAGTTTTTCACCGTGTATGTGAAATATATACACGAACCCATTCTCCATTTACATATTATTCTTTAGGGTGTGCCCAAAAAATGGCTTTTTTCATAAAACTAAATAATTTTGTAACAAATTAAATGTTTTTCGAAAAATGGTGTCTTCCTAAAATTGCACAATTTCAACTATTCTCAAACTATTGCTTCTAAGATTAAATTACTAATTTTTCATTTTTCATTTAATTTAAAGAAAAAATCGTTAATTTCATTTACGGCCAATCCATTAATCAATATTCAAAAATATCGTTAATGAATCAGAAAAAAGCTACTAATTATAGTATGAGTTAGTTTCTTATTCTCCATCAAAAAATATTCATCCAACAGATTCTAGGGTATTCGAAAATAATAGTCATTTTCCTGGCATACTTCAATATTATATATCCATTATTATTATATATTCGACAATAATAATGGGAATATCTTTTCATCTACAGCTGCATGTCGTTTGAAGCTTGACACGCTTCTACGTTTGGTAAACGTTTTAATAATGAACCAGGAAAATCCAAATAATACTCCTAAACCATCTCATGCTCGCAATTTATTGCCTGACTTTCCACTCACTGATATTCTACCATTAAAGAAATTCAATCAATTATTACAAGATAACGAATCCGCACGCACGCAATATGTAAATAACTATTTTATTATTCAAACAAATCGTTGATGTATTTTTACTATCTGTTGCTCATAAAATTTATTTTTTTCTTCCATATACTGTATCAGTTATTGTTCATAATTTCTTCTGAAACAATGAATCTATATGTAACTTATATATGGGGAATTCCACGTGAACTCGACCAATGATTTTCCCTCACCATTTTCTATTTGATTCATATTTTTTTCTCAGATTAACCCCACCCCTCAGAGTACCCCTGAATTATTTCAGAATTTTATATGTATTTGTTTTTGCCTTACGAATTTTGAAGCATTTTTGGTTTTGTCGTGTCGAAGAATTTTCAAAGGATTGTATCTTTGGACGCATGCATCGTATCACAACGAAAAGCATATCAAATTCTTCGTCTTGATACGTACGTTCATGTGCAAATATTTCCAAAATTTTTCGACCCCTTTGTCAACGATATTTTCAACGTCAAAGTGGAAAAATCGAAATTTCGCAAAGTTGGACCATTTTGATTTTTCTCAAAAAAATTCCAAAAAATCTACTCTCGAAGACGAAACTTTTGAGCCCAGGCCCAGCGTGGCTCGAATTTTCCTCAATTTTTTACAGAATTTTAAAGTTCATAAAAATTTTATTCAGGGCAATGCAATGGTATAACCGATCGTCAAGACAAATATTAATAAAAAAAATCGCAAAATCGTGGGGTGAGCGGCTTTTATTCGATTGTTCGTACCAATTCTGCCCTGTTTGGTTGATGACGTTTTGCTGATAAACGATTCACAAATTCACGTTATTCAAGCAAATATGACCAGGAAATAAATAGTAAATAAATAAAAAACCAAAAATAACTAACACAAATGTGTACTTGAATGCTATTGTTATTTTGAGCCAATAAAAACTTGATATAAAATTATTCATTGTTTTAAATTGACTGCCAGGGGTGCTATAAAATATACAATTATCTTTTCCAACTAGGAGTCCTATAAATTTTTGATTTATATAATTTTGTTTTTATGAATTATCCTATAATTCAATTAAACAATTTTAATTATTAATCATAATGACTTCATAATTATATATTTATACAGATTGTTCTTATTTTTTATTTTCAATTTATATGGCCAGTAAAGCGAGTGAATAATGGCTATATAGTAAAATCATATTTCTAAGATCTTCAAAATATTTTTCAAATTGTCTTTGATAAGAAGTCTTGAAGAAGTCTTCTTTCTGAAGTCAGAAAGAGCTCTCAATTCTGACTCCTATAAGAACTCTCTTTTCTGACTTCTGCAAGAACTCTTTTTTCTGAACTCATAAAAAAGAGCTCTTTGCGAGCTCTTCAAGAAGTTTTGGTTTGCTCTTCTGGTGGCGCATTCGACGTCCTCAAGACGTCTCAAAGACTTCATTTTGAAGAAAATTGAGACGTCCAAATCTTAAAAAAGAGCTCTTCAAGAACTCGTACAGATGTCATATTGCTGTCTGGGGTACCACAATTTCCCAATCTTAGCGGCCAGACGCCATATCTGAGGTATGAGGCTGTCACATTTGCCTGAACTATCGCTCCCGCGCATCGAATCGTCGAGAACTCCTTTAGAACTTCCGAGAACTGTCGACAGATAATTGATTCACGTCGGCATCTCGTACTTTACGGGTATGAGATGCTGAAGAAATTCGAAAGAATTGTTGAAAAAATTGTTCACTGCCGGAACTATCGCTCCCGCGCGTCGAGTCGTCGAGAACTCCTTTAGAACTTCCGAGAACTGTCGACAGATAATTGATTCACGTCGGCATCTCGTACTTTACGGGTATGAGATGCTGAAGAAACTCAAAAGAATTGATGAAAAAATTGTTTACTGCCGGATCTATCGCTCCCGCGCCTCGAGTCGTCGAGAACTCCCTTAGAACTTCCGAGAACTGTCGACAGATAATTGATTCACGTCGGCATCTCGTACTTTACGGGTATGAGATGCTGAAAAACTTCAAAAGAATTGTTGAAAAAATTGTTCACTGCCAGAACTATCGCTCCCGCGCCTCGAGTCGTCGAGAACTACCTTAGAACTTCCGAGAACTGTCGACAAATAATTGATTTACGTCGGCATCTCGAACTTTACGGGTATGAGATGCTGAAAGAAATTCAAAAAAATTGTTTGAAAAATCGTTCACGGCCGGAACTATCGCTAAAACATACAGAGAACTGTAGAACTTTTCGAGAACTATCGAATGCCGCAGAGAGAATATCCAATTCCGGGAAATGAGATGCTACCGGAAGTTAGCATCTCAATTCTTTCGGACACGATTTCTACGCTTCAATTAACGGAACTATCATTATCAACTATCAGGAACTCTAGAACTATTACGGATGCAAGTGGAACTGGCCCAATTTAGATCGATTTTTAAAAAGGAGATGCTAAGTTCACATGGGTGATTTCGGCTTTGTTATCGACAAATCCGATGATTAAACGTTTCGGAAGTTGGCCAAGGAAAACATTATCGAGTGTCTCGGCTTGCACGCCGCTATGTATCGTCATTGTCTTGACCTCAACGCGCGTCATCGGATATTTTGCAGTTGTTTTAGCAAGGGTTCGTGCATGTGCCAACAGAATACCGGGGCTGATTTTGACACGCCGTGTGAGTAAGGTCACGTCCGTAGTTTCCAATTGATGATAATCGCCAGCTTCCATCATGCAAAAGGCATCCCTGGATCTGACGAGTCTCAATCGAAGTTACACACCGTTCAACAGAAATTTTTTCTGATTGAAGACATCGCAATGCAAACGCCCGAGCATATCGACAGATTTGTTTTCAGCGAAATATTTATTCCTGTTTCCAAATCCCTCATTGTTTGTGACCGTGATCTGGTCAAAGTGGCCGGGTGTATCAGAATACCATAACCCCGAAGTGAGATGCGAATTCTCAGCTGCGTCGCCATAATTCAACTAAGTCTCGATGTAAGCTCTGTATGCGTATGAATTGTTACTCGGTGAAACCAGTTTTTGATTAAAACACACATCCACTTCATTGAACATAGTTGCTATGTTTACACCGTAGAAAGATTTGATACTCGTATTAAGCTGGTGCAGACTAAGTGCATAGTACGCGAGCGTTTACATCGACTAACTTGCAAGTGTCAGTCGAACTAAACTTAGTACTGCCTATTAAAAGTGTTTTGTGGACGTCGTTTTATAAGTCGTTCTATAAGTCCTCGTTGGAAAGGAAATGTGCGAATTTGCACAAGTGTAAATGATGGAGAACGACACATCAATTTCATACTCGTTTGCACATGTGTTTTTCACAATTAACACGATAATTGCGCAACGGAACAAACGTGTTATGAAGACAATCATACGATCCCGTCGTGCTATGTTAAACCGTGTACGTAGGTTAGGTCTGGTTCAAAAAAACAATTTATATTTCATGTGGAAACGAATTGGTTCAATATCACCAACAATGATTGTTCAGTCCGTCAAGTATCGACCGAGAATGTGGTCAAAAGTCAGAAGTGAGGATTTTTGGAATCGTATCGTGTTACAAAATTTCGATGAATCACAGTGGTACGAAAGTTTTTGAATGTCAGAAAACAGCTTCAATGTCCTATGTGATACGTTGCACGATGATCTACGACCTAAGGCATTATTCTTGAAGTCACAAGAACCATTGTCAGTTCGCAAGCAAGTTGCGGTAACAATATATAGATTGGCAAGTACCGCAGAGTACCGTGTTATTGGCAATGTTTTTGGTATACACAAATCGACTGTGAAAAGATGCCTCTATCGAGTTGTTCGAGCTATCAACAGAATCATGGTCCAACTGAATATTAGCATGCCTGATCAAGAGGAAATATTACAAATTACGAGGCAGTTCGAAAAAATTTCCAAGATTCGACAAATCATAGGTTGCATAGACGGTACTCACATTCCAATTTTACCACCTGGAGATG
Organism: Tenthredo livida; assembly: GCA_963992785.1. Taxonomy (NCBI): domain Eukaryota; kingdom Metazoa; phylum Arthropoda; class Insecta; order Hymenoptera; family Tenthredinidae; genus Tenthredo; species Tenthredo livida. Next base: position 16,196,889 of record OZ023069.1, on the reverse strand, counting down.
GATACCGTGATTTTGTCCATCGAAAGGGTTGGACTTTCTAGCAACGTTCAGGCTGTCGGTGATCATAATGGCAGGCAAGACTAATTCAGCTGACATTCGCAATCGCTATAAAAACTTTAATTTTCATACTGTTTATGACGACCCGAAAATTTTGAGGAATCGATAAACTGAAAGCTTTATTGCGAAGTATTTTTCAGAACTGATTTGTTATACAACTTCTTTTTTCAGATCTAGAAATATTATGGCAAAACACCCTGATAGCGTGCACGATGCTGCTGTGTTCCGGAGCAGTACTTTGTTCAAAAATACTGCAGATATAATCCCACACGTAAGAATATTCGAACATTTTTCAATAATAGATATCCCAAACTATGAGCCTATTGTCCATCTTATAACGAATCTCTAATTTACACCTACAGATTACTAAAAAAGTAAATGGTTCAGAAATGCCTCTTGTTATTGTTGGTGATCCAGCCTATCCCCTGCTACCCTGGCTTGTAAAGGGCTACTCTGGCAGACTTACTCCTCAACAGCAATCTTTCAACTAGCATCTGAACAGTGCCAGGGTTACTGTTGAAATGGCATTTGGAAGATTGAAAGCAAGGTGGCGAATTTTATAAAAAAGAATAGACAGTCACTTCAAATTTACTCCCGAGATTATAACCACTTGCTGTGCGTTGCACAATTTCGTTGAAGCAAGAAAAGACAGATTTGTTGACGAATGGATGTACGAGTCAGAGGACAGCAATAGAATGTTTCCGCCACCTGCTGCGCATGTAAATCAGTGCCGCGGCGAAGTCACCGCTGTGTTAATGCGAGACCATTTATCCGTATATTTAGCTAACAACTTTCCACTTCGACGAGGGCTGTTGCATGTAGACCGCAACGAATGAGATATTAAGAGCCTCAATCGACTAACATTAGGTTCTTATAATTGTATTTATTTTTAATTACTCGATATGAATTAGAATCATTATGATGTGATCAATTTAGGCCTTTTTGCCATTCATTTTTTGAATTGTGCATAAACATTAGTGTATAATTGGAAATAAAATGAATGATTATTTATCATGAAACATGTGTTCATTATAAATTCTGAAAATATATAAAACGCTCTTCATGAACTTCATGCGAAGTTACGAAACTTGAAATATTTGGAACTAGGTTTTACTATACCTGATTGCACTTGAGGTATGAAGTTATGTGGGAACTTTTAAATACAAAATATCATTCTGAAGAAGCATTATTTTAGTTTGAGCTCGAAGAGTGCTTATGGTCAAAAAGTCTGACGCTTTCCAACGTGCATGTACCAACATTATTTCCATTTGAGACAGCCGTCACTGTTACTCCTCTCGATATGGGATTAGGTAAAGCTGGCGATGTATTCGATGAATGTGGTTTCCCAATGAGTCTGATGGTCTTCAGCGGACGCAAAACAGCATTGTTCACACTTGTCACGCCTCTCAGTATCGAAATAGGCGAGGCTGTTGGATTATTTAACGGTACCGAAGGTGTCAAAACTGCAGTGCCAACTGATGTTATAGGCGTCCCAGCCAAGTCCGTTGTAAACTAAGACGAAGACAAAGACATGGAACTCACCGGATGTGCTCTCTATGGAGTTGTAATTAAGCAATGAAAGTTCGTTAACTCTCTTTTGATAAAGCTCAAATTTTAAGATATTGTATAAGTAATCAGCATCCTACTGGTGTAATTTTTACTTGTGGTGCAAATTGAGGATTCGGGGATCGTATTCCTTGCATACATTGCACGAACGTTTGCATCATTAAAGCTGTTTGCTCACGCTGAAACTGCTGCTCTTTTAACAGCAATTCTGACTCCCACTTACGCTGTTCTTGTAGCTCTTTTTGCAGCATTTCCTCTTGCTGTTTATTTTGAAGTTCCATTATATTCTTCAAAACTTGTTGCTGGGAGTCTATCCATTTTTTATTGTAACCATCCAACATCGACCGGTAACTGTTCCTTTCTGTATCATAGGATAAAGTCGTATTGGACCAAGCTGTGATCTTTAGATGAAAACAATTAATTGTCAATTCAATTACTCACCTGTGAGATTACTTCGACGTCTCTTCTTTGGTGGCTCATTGACGCTGGATTGTGAAGCTGATTCTTGGGCAGAGTCCTCCGGTAAAGCACTTGTGAAATCTGTGCTTTCATCATTTGCGGCTACACAGAAATAATAAAAATACAAGCTAATGAATATCAACCCCAAAAAGCACCTTTGGTGCAAAAACCTTCCGCCAAGTCCATTAATGTGTAGATCACTCCACCAAAAAATAATCAAAGGTTGTGCTCGCTCACTCGATTGGTTGATGATTATCAACATACAAAAGCATTGAAATCAGATACAACTGCCAAGTACCTGTAGAATGATAAAAGTTTGGAATTGAAAAATTTGTTCAAACTAAATAATCTATTGGCTTATGATTATGGGTTGAAAAAACAATTCGGATGAAGAGATTGAAGATGTCAACATTTATCTAAAAATATTCATAACGAAAAAATAATTTAAAAAAAATTAAAAAAAAAAATTTGGAGTCCGTGGTACGTTGGCGGGCCAATGTTTGAATATCTATCAGATGACATTGACATGGTTCGTGATCGATATTTTATATTTCTTTTTCTACACAAGGCCCCCCAAGTACCACTACCTCCAAATTTTTTTTTTTAATTTTTTTTAAATTATTTTTTCGTTATGAATATTTTTAGATAAATGTTGACATCTTCAATCTCTTCATCCGAATTGTTTTTTCAACCCATAATCATAAGCCAATAGATTATTTAGTTTGAACAAATTTTTCAATTCCAAACTTTTATCATTCTACAGGTACTTGGCAGTTGTATCTGATTTCAATGCTTTTGTATGTTGATAATCATCAACCAATCGAGTGAGCGAGCACAACCTTTGATTATTTTTTGATGGAGTGATCTACACATTAATGGACTTGGCGGAAGGTTTTTGCACCAAAGGTGCTTTTTGGGGTTGATTTCACTACTTTTTGTAAAATTTTGCTTGACCACCTAATAATTGTGCTCGCTCGCTACGCTCGCTCGGTTGTTTTGTGCTATTTCATACCGCCCGAAGTCCCTCGATAAGCAGGAACGTCAACAGCAACGAGCACGCGTGTGCTCATAATTTTCCCCTAGTCTCAAATTTGTAGAGTGACGCGTAATGTACTTTCATAGCGTTTACAAATCGCTCCACTACAATAATTTTTTATACCTACAACATCTAACCCTGCGTGCAGCCCTCCTCCTGTCTCATCTGGGCCTGGGACCGGCAATGACGGAGTTATTTGCACGCAGGGTTATAGTTGCTGCTCATGACTAAATATATATGGATATCAGATATATGTATTGCAATTCGTAGGTAGTTTTTTTTTTAATGCAACTAGGTCCTCTGCAAAAAGAACATGTACGCGTCCCGTACTCATAACGTCAACTTCCAATTCGGGTCTGAATAGAAGGTATCAAAATATTTAGAATTGAGCCTATTCATGCAAGACTAGCGTAGAGCATAAAATGGAAATTTATGAAGTCAAACACCCGCATTCTGCTCTCTTCGTCTGACTTTTGCCGTTTCTCGTATCAAATAACACTATCCTGATACTTTGCAACCCAAGCGTTTTCTCTCATCATCCTCTCGTCTTATATGGCGACCCGCTACAAAATTAAATAATCCATAAATAAGTTATTTCATTCCATTTGTCGTGATAGCACTAATCTTAATTTGGAGAAAGCTTAATGGAGTCGAACATATAGACACAGGTTGCATACCAAAATGTAACAAATTTATTGAAATTTGACATTAAATTATGAATATACATTATGGATTAAAAAATTATCTCCACCGAAGGCAAGGCAGTACGTTGACGTGGAGTGTAGAATAAAGCCTATCGGAGTCCAACAAACAACGTTGACTGAAAATCTCATTTTGACTAGATGATACGGAGTTAGATTATAGGACTCGTCGGAATCCTACGTATAACGTTGACTCACAATTTGAGTCTCAGCAGACGAGCCTTCGGAGATGAGCTTAACATGGAGCTTGAAGTAAAATTCGTTGCAATCCAACGCTTGAACTCGGCTTTATTGGTCTGGCTCCTTGCCGTTCCCTATATCGAATAATGCTATCCTCATATTTTTCTACTTCAACATTTTCTCTTGATTTTCTCTTGTCAGACTTCCTCAGGCGATAACTTGCTAAACAATTGAACCGAAAAAACCGTTTCTTCTGATAATTGCATTCATAAATCAGTTAATATTCATCTGACAGTCTTGTCCGTTTATAATTGTTATTTTATTTATCACCATGAATTTTACACGTCAGCCGATTCGCATAACCTCAAAAGCTCGAGATCGTAGGATTTAAGATTAACCTATCGAAACATTTTTATTGGTGACTATCACATTAATGTACTTGGCGTAAGGTTTTGGTACCCGAGGGGCTTGCGGTGGGTATTCACTAGTTTTTGTACGTTCAAATTTTGTATTAAGCATTGCTCGTATTTCTCTTATTTCCTTTATTATTGGGATTTAAAAACATGAAATGACAATACGCGTCTGCTAGTGTAGGAGACCATAGACATAGAGCATGGACTGCGCATTCGGGCCGAAAATCGCTCGGTCGGTAGAAAGAGACAGCATATACACGCGGCCAAATCTGTTTCTTTCTAACCAACAACGTCAAATGCATAGAAAGAGACAGATTTGGCCGCGTGTGTTACTTTTCTCTCTCTCACTTTCGGCGTTACCATGGGCTGTATAGGGAATGCGCAGTCCATGCTCTATGTCTATGTAGGAGACGGTTTCTGTCTGCGATACTGGCGCTATCTACGTCGGAACTATCTCGTACTGACGTCACTCTACAACTTTTGTGTGGATTTTCCCGTCTAGTGATTGCATGGGAATGGTTTGAATGTGAATATTGGTCTGACGACGACGAAAACGAAAACGAAAAATTTTACAATGAAACGGGGTATCAGAATTTGTAGTTAATCATATCTCAGCACTTCGGACACCGATTTAATCGATCTAAGGCTCAAATGAAAGCTTTTCATGCCCACATCCTAGATTAAATTAGTTTCAATCTGTGTATATTGTGAGGTGAAAGAAAACGACGATACTAGTTCGCGGTATAGGTTAGAGTAGCTGCCTCTCGGGTATATAGACTCGTTGAGTCTCGCGCTTGAAAAAGATTTTCTTTTTAATGTACTTGGCGCGAGACTCTACCGAGTCTCTTGATAATTGAATAAGTACAACAATTAAAATGACGAACATTAAAATAGTTCCGTTACTTATTGTATGTTACTAGAATATTATATTGTCAGTACACTTTGGTTAAAGTTACTTACACTCGTCTTCTCTCAAAAGTGCATCGGCCGTGTCAATTTCAGATGAGGAATCTAGTGCTTCGGCGTTTGGTCAAGATCCATAAGATGAATCCAATTTTTCATAAAAAGGACACCTGTTTCTTCCAGCACCACTTTTATTATTATCCCGCTTACACTTGTAATATGCAAGCTTCCAATTTTTCAATTTGAATTTCATTTGTTCAGCAGTTTGGTGAAAGGCTTTAAGAGTCATATCTTTTTCCAAAATACGAGAAATGTCGACGTGTTTTAATTGTTTACCATCCATTATAGTCCAGTGAAGAAATCCCGGAACTGTCCTTAAATGCCCCAGTGCTAATTTTTTTTTGGTAGGTCTTTGGGGTTGCCTGGAATTGCCCCCTGAAGTTTCAGATTCGGGACCCCTCGGGAAGGGTAGAAAAAAAATAGAGACCCCCCCAAAAATGGGTTTTTTGCGTTTAACTCGGTAACTATCCATGTTGGAAAAAAATAGTTCAAACAAAAATTGTAGATCACAAAAAATACCACACAAAAGTATGGCAGTACTTTTCACGTATCTACACTAGGAAGGCTGTAAAAGGCGTGTAAAGTTTCAAGGCAGACGCGCCACCCCTGTAAAAATTGCTGCAACTTCAATAATTAATTAAAAATTGAAATATCAATATTTTTCTACTTTCTTTTTTTAAAATCGTATCTACACGAGTAGTACTACATTTTCAGAGAGACAGAAAAAATTTCCGACGGTTCTTTATTGTTGTTATTAACAATTGTATTATTCAAACCATTTTTATTGGTCTTTATCGCAACGAGAAAAAAAAAAATCGCTTCCCCAAGCTTGGGCATTTCCTTGCGAGAAAAATAGATCTGTAAGACTTTGCTCTGAAACCATTCAGTTAAGAGATATACAGGATTTTTTACGGGAGCACGGTTCAGAATAAAATTCGTTGCGACGCCACTATTCGGAGAGAGAGCGCGTGGCATCGGCCCGTCTCTGTCCCGCTCATACCTCGCAATTGCGCATGCGTCGTATCGGCCGTATCCGCAATACCATGCGGAGCTGATTTTTGAGTATTTTGTTAGTATAAAAAAAAATCTGGAGTGTTCAATCTTTTCATGTGAAAAATGGATCCTGCTCATTTCTGTACTTTCTGTGGAAAAACTATTCATAATAGCAGTGAAAAAGTAGTTACTGTGCAAGAAAAAGGATTAATGACATTAAGGACGAAAAGCAGAGAAAGAAATGATGATAAGTGGAAGCTGTGGGAGAATTTATCGTCGATTCGTGTGCATGAAAGTAAGTATGTGACATGAAAATTCTTACCCAAAACATGCACTTAATTTTTGAAACTTCCGAAGTTGAGTTTCAAATGCTGTGATACGTAATATCTAGACGTCACGTCAGACTTTTGTTATTGTTAGTTATTATTAAAATATATATATATATATATATATATATGTCAAACGCATTGTTTGAGACCCACTTCCGTTTATGGCTGGAATTAGTGTACAATAGTATTATTTTGAACATGTCTCAGTTTTATTCGAGTTTATCAAATCTCACTGCAGTTATAACAATATTACTAAATATCGTATTGTTTGAGGACATTCAGTCGGTATAATCGTCATCTTTTTACCTTAGTCCTCAAACTCTGCATTAAATTTTTATGTCACTGGTATATATTCTAGGTAGTTTCGGGACCCAAAAATATATGAACTATGAATACTATGAGGACCCTTGAAAATATATGCTACGAATCATTTAAGGATCGATGCCATCATCATGAAACGTAGAGACACGTCATAATGCACGTATGACGCAGTCTCTGTCAACTCAGCCACCCATTTAATTTGAGGTCTCCGGAAATTCCGTAATAATTTGTACATGTTAGTGGGTATTAAAAAAAAAAAAAAAAAATTGGGAATTTTTTCATATTTTTTGCTCATTGCATTCCAGAAATATTTTCACTTAATAATCATTTTCACGTAGCGTGATAAATTGGGGAAGGAGAAGAATCTTGTTGGAATGAAATTTCTTTGTTTTTTTCTGCTTTTTGGTAAAATTAAAAAAATTCCGACCTATTTAAACCCCTTTTATTAAAAAAAACATTAAAAAACGTGCCTTTTCCTAATTTGGACATTTTTTTTTTTTTCGTTTTAAAAAATATCTATACAACGATAGTAATAATGCAGATTTTTGAAAAAAAAAATCGAGTGGAAACTTCAATTCTCACCCAGAGATCCATCATCGTACTGATGATGATTCTTTTCTGGGAGAGAATTGAAGTCTCCACTTCATCCCTCTTCCAAAAAAACCCTATTAGGAATATCGTTCTTTAGATATTTTTTGAAACGGAAAAAAAACAGCCCAAATTAAGTAGAGGCACATTTTTTAATGTTTTTTTTTTTTTCATAAAAGGGGCTTAAATAGGTCAGATTTTTTTTTTTTAATTCGACCGAAAAGCTGAAAAATAACAAAGAAATTTCATCTCGCCAAATTTTCTCTCCTTCGTCAATTTACCACGTTACGTGAAAATGATAGAGTAAAAATATTTCTGGAATGCAATGATCAAAAAATCTGAAATAATTCTCAAATTTTTTTTCTCATCTCCAATAGCATGTACAAATTATTATGGAGTTTTCGGAGACCTGAAGTTAAATGGGTGGCTGTGTTGACAATAACTGCTTCATATTATACCCTGCGGTCCCCAATGAACACTTGGACGGACCGGCACCCGTCCCCAAAGAATACCTTCGACGTGTGATATATATATCGCATGATTTGAGAACCGAGCGCTTCCACATACACCGGTCCTGGATCATCATCCGTCATGAATATATATATATTATATATATACCCTGGCCCCCAAATCAACATTTCCAATGTGTACTGTATGAAGTGTTATGAGTAATTGATTGGAATCAATTCGATGAAATCACCCATTCAATTACTCGTTGCATTTGTACTGCGTAATTGATTCAGGGTCATTTACAATATCACACAAGTAATGGGTAAATGATCAAACTTCAATTACACAATACAATAGTGAGGGGTTATTACTTGAAATTTAGATAAAATTTTCACAACACTGATTTTGGGAATTTGTTTGGGGACCGAAATCCTTCGTGTATATGCACGGGTCCCCAAAGAATACATTCAACATGTGATACATATATCGCATCATTTGAGAACCGAGCGTTTCCATAATTATACATCGGTGCTGGATCATCGTCCTTCACGTACATACATATACACCTCGGTCCCTAATCAATACCTTACACGAGTGTATATATTTTATATTTATATATGAGCTAATTCACAAAATCCCGGTGTGGTTTTGTGTCTCAAAATTTTCGATCATTTTTCTTTATCATCAATGGTTAATATTCGTGGAAATAAGTCAAAAGCCACTCCAATATAATTTTTAAACGAATATACTGTACGTATATTGAAAGAGTACCTGCACCTCTTGAGGGTGGTTCAACTAGCGTTCATGTGTGTGAAGTAATATTAGTTATGAAAAGTTCTATGAAAGTTGAGAAAGAGGGTAAGTTTGACAGGTGAGTAAATTTACATACATATTAATATATTTTTATCCATTTGTTTATATTTTCAGATAAAAGTAAAAACCTTAAATTATCAAGAATAGAAAATTATTATAATAAATGATAAAGAATATGACGGTAATCAACACCGTGGAATAATTATACTTTTAGACAACTTTTACTTTAATATCTATATCAGAACATTATTTCGATGGCTCCGCGGAATAACCAGCTATCTCAGAAGTTGCTCGAAAAAGCAGCTATCTCAGATTTTGCTCGAAAAAGCAGCTATCTTCAAACCGCTCTAGCTAAATTTTGCTTCAAAAACGTAAAATTATGATTAAAAAGCTGAAAAAACAGGTTGGAGTAGACATTATAATGTCTGGACTTTTGCTCCAACCTGTTTTTTTCGGCTTTTCAATCATAATTTTACGTTTTTGAAGCAAAATTTAGCTAGATCGGTTTGAAGATAGCTGCTTTTTCGAGCAAAATCTGAGATAGCTGCTTTTTCGAGCAACTTCTGAGATAGCTGGTTATTCCGCGGAGCCATCGATTTGTGCACCCTGGAAAGTAAGGTTTCCCAATATTGCACTAATATTTCTTACTACTGGGATGAGTGGTCAATCTCAATCTCATTTCAGAGAATTTCAGTAATGATATTGTCAAAGAATTTGACAGTGTAGGATACTCACACTCTTGGATAATTAAAATTGTTCCACACATTTTCTTTGAGTCCTGTGCGAACAGGTCTGCTTTCTGCATTTACTGAATATAATAATAATAATAATAATGAAAATAATACAAAAAAGCATAATATGTATGTTTCTTACTACGATGAGTAGTTAACATAGCTGAAAATTTTTGTACTCTTTGTACGTTTGTATTTTTTTGCGTCTGGATCATTCCACATAAAATAGTGCAATCTTTCAACGTCACCAAATTTGAAAACACTCATATTTTTCTAGAAAGTTCCGTCAAACAACGAATATTTGGTAAATATTTTATTATAAGGTTAAGGCCATAAGAGCAATTCAGCAATTTTGGAGTTGGGAGCGTGGAAAGATTGCACCGTTGCAGACTTTGGCATACAAAGCGCTGCGCGTATACATAATCATCTTACACACTAATCATTAATGTATTTATATTCCTGACTAGAACCATATATACTAATAAGGTATGATAATCGTTAGTGTAGTCAGATTCTTAATTAGAATTAGTCATATTCCAAGAGGTAGGTTAAGATTATTAATAAGTAATATGAAAGGCGTATACAGAGTGGGAAACTCATCTTCTTCGAATGCTTCGACTTTTATACCGCTGCTCCAGTATTCGTAGACTCTTTGGAGTAGACAACATTATTAGAATGATATTTGGATTTGTTGCTGCTATGACAACGACCAAACACATATAAATTATTTGATAATTGACAGTGTAGAGCGTGTGATACGTACCATGCAAAGCAAAAATAAATATATCATCGTATATTTATTACTTATTATTACGGCGGGTCTGCAAGCATATGTAATTATTGATCCAGGCTTTAAGTTGCACACCAGTCCTATTTTTCAATGCAGGTTCTTTTGAAATAGCTGCTTGGCAGCTAAGTAGTGAAGGCAGCCGTTTACTGGTGATATTTCCTGCAAAGATCTGTAAGGCAAGCTGTTTCTCCGTTGAGGACCATCGCTTTCTTATTGTCTTGCCATATGGAAAAGCTGCAAATTGAGTAGGCAAAATATATGAATATTCAATCTGCTGAACCACTGTGATGAGCACTAGGAGTCGTGCACAATCAGCACGGTGCATAATTCTATAATCCATTGCAATCTTTGCGATGGAAAATTTGTCTGTATTTGTTCTATATTAACAGAATATTTGTAGTTCATATGAAAATCACAACAATGCTTCTATGAAAGTTTCTAAAGGTAATTTTGATTGGAAAATTTGACTTCATATAAGACAGAGCATTACTCGGAACACTTACTGCTTCTACGACGAATACTGGACCCGTTTGACGTATCCAATGCATTATTGCTGGTATTCGCAGATGAACACTTACTGCTTCTACGATGAATACTGGACACGTTTGACGTATCCAATGCATTATTGCTGGTATTCGCAGATGAACAGGACGAATCAAAGAATGTGTTTCTTTGCGGCATCACTTCTGGTGTATCAACGAGCGCTCCAGTATCAACTTCATCATCACTATCGTTGCTGACGCTGTCCTCATCTACCTCATCCTCGTTTTCATCACACCCCTGCGCCATCTCCAAAAGACGAGATATTTGTAGTATTTCCCTATGAGGGATTGGTTGTCTGTATATTTGCTTGTGAATATTTTCGGCATGGCCCATGAATGAAGCCAGATCTGATATCTGATTATCTTCGAGATTCAGAACAGCTGAACAAGTAGCAATGTGCTTCCTTAATTGTGTTCCACGCAACGTTGTTGGTAGCACTGCACCACATTCGCTGGCGAATCTTCGCATCAAGCTACACGCTCTCAAATATCGGAATCGTTTTTTATCCGAATGTGGGATCCCAAAAACAAAAGGATTAGTCTTATAGACTTTAGCCTGCTTTCGGTACTGAAGTATCATATTGATTGCATGGGCGAGCTCAGCCTGTAACAAAACTGGTACGGGTCTTCCAAGTTTCCCACGAATTGACAGTCTGACGTATCTTTCGGCAATTTTCCGTGACTCCATAGACAAATTCTTATAGAGATCCGCGTTTATGACTTTGTCGATGCTGTCTTGGTTACGAAAATCTTCAATCAGTAGTCTTTCGATCTCTCCTGCTCTTCTTCCATTAAAAGTCTGGACTAATATCAACGTACATTCCGCCAAACTAAGCCACGCTGGATATGTATAGTTTTGGTCTAAACTACGCAGTGCCGTCTTCAATTTTTCGCGCAAGAAGTTATGTAATAATGTAATATCACTTTTATTGGGAAGAATTACTTTTTGTCTCCGCTTAGATTGAATTTGATTCTCAATAACGGTTTTATTTATACTAGTCGGTACGTCGTCATCCATCAACGTTAAAAAATCTTCTGCATATTTTTTCCTCTCCGGATCTTTGTTTTTAATGCACTCAGCTTGCAGTAATTTATTACATTTTTTTAACATTGTAGTAAGACTACTTGCTACTGCAGGTGTTTTGTACATATTAGTTTCCGGGTTGAACTTTGCACACCGATTTATTGCTTCAATAACATTATCGTAATGTTGTGGATCAAAGACTGATTGAAAATCAACAATTGTAGGATCCAACTTCAACACCTCGAGTTTGAATCTACCGAGCAATCTTAGATGGGCACGAATCATGTCATGCTGAAATTGATTTCTGTGTTTCAGGCAGAGCTTATTGCCATACAAAATAACAAGTTCATCGTACCTAATAGAACGGACAATTTCATCCTCCCTGAGAACTGGAAATACCACATCACGTAAGCATTTTGTTGCACGCTTGTGAATCTCACCTACCAATTGCCTACTCAATACTTTGATTTCACGCTGACCTCGCCGGGGTTTTGTTGTACATTTTCGATAATGAAACCGAAGAGACAATTTTGAAAAGTAACCTTTACACTGCGGACAAGGCATATAATGATCAACTTTTCGTTGCATTCGTTGTTGTGGGCGTCTACATACTATTACTTCGCCTGTGTTCAATTCCTCATGTGTGTTATGTATAAAATTTCCATGCTTCCGAAGAGTATCAATTATTTTTATTCTTCCAGCATTCCCTTTGGATAGCAACGCAAATTTTCGAACGATAGTCTCCGTTTTGTGGACTCTTTCCAAATGCCTTGCAAATTTCGATTGCAGTTGCTTGCAATACGGACAAAAGTATTTTTTTGTTCGATTTCCCTTTGATTCGGCCACAGGCAGGTGACGCTTGTCAAAAGGTTCTGCTCGTGGTAAAGGGTCAATGATATTGCTTGTGTCCGTTGATGCATTTATTCCTAACGATCCACTTCTCCTTGATACTGCACTAGTAGTGGAATCATTTTGCTCAAGTTCCTCAGTCTCGGACTCATTAGCTTCGTAGTCAGGATCTGCTGCATCATTGTCTTCATCGGTATCATCATCTGAAAAGCATTGAATGAATTATAATGTGCCAGGATGTATTTTATTTGTCACAGGAGTGATCAAATGATGTTGGGAATGAAAAATGTGATCAAAAATTACGAAAAAGGATGTGTTGGAAATTGAGTGATAGTCGATACCAACGTTCTAATATGTCGTAACCCACAGAATTTCAGAAATTGACTTTCTTTGAAAAATTGAATGATAATGATGTTATGCAGCTTATGTTTAAGCTTTAGCGGTCAGATCGTTGATTTACTATTTTTAAATAAATATTCAAATCCGTAAAATCCTATCTTTTCAATGGTAATAGTGAAGCGTTTTCATGGCCTCCTGAACAATTTTCCAAATGTGGGTTACGACATATTAGAACGTTGGTATCGTAGTGCTGATAGAACTGCATATTGCTGGACTAATCATACCTGCTTCATAAATGTTGTCTGTCGTATCAACGATTGTTGAGCCTGAGTCTACAATCTTTCTTTCGTTCATATCGTTGGGTGAGAATAAAGATTTCTCGAGGTCAGGATTATCGGACTCTTTGTCCATGCTACATTCTTGTTGGTTTGAAACGTCATATAAATCTGTAGAGCACGAAGTGAACAGAAACGTATCGGGTTGTAAGTGACTTGTCACAGCATTGATAAAACAACGATGACCAAGTGGCAAATATGATTAAAAAGACATTATTAACAAGGTACCTGCTTCGGTGCTATCATCGATCAGTAGAATATATGTGGAGGCTGACTCTGTAATGCTTGTTTGTTTGATATAGGTGGGTGAGAGCAACAATTTCTCGAGATCAAGATTATCGGAGTCTTTGGCCTTGCTACGTTCTTGTTTGTTCGAATCGTCATATAAATCTGTAAAACATGTAGCGTATAGAAACGTATCGGGTTGTAATTGACTGGTCATAGCAATGATGAAACAACGATGACCAAGCGGCTAACGTGCTATAAAGAAATCATTAACAAGGTACCTGCTTCGGTGACATCATCGATCATGGAAATATTTGTCGAGACTGGATCGGTAATGTTTGTTTGTTTGATATCGTTGGGTGGGAGTAAAGATTTGTCAAGATCAGGATCGTCGGAGTCTTTGGCCTTGTGACGGACGGTATGGGTAGAGTGTTATTAATCCCTATGGTTTATTCACAACGAGAACCCATGGAATTGATCATCCCGTCACATCTACATATAAATAATTATAAAAGAGATCTATTATGAAATAGATCGGTAAATAGGATCCGTTGCCGCCTAGTCCTATACAGGTCTCAATTGATTTGTTTAAATATTGTCGTGAGGCTAATTGATATAGAAATAATAATAATATAATTGAAGTAAAATAAAATAAAATAAAATAAATAAATAGAAGGGTGGTTCAAATGATAATAGGAATTGACTGGTAAAATCAATCATATATTCTTGAACGATTATGAATATGAAAATATAATTCAAACGACTGACAATGATTGTCGGTTGAATAGATGAATAACATAAAATAATGAAATCCCAAAATAATAAAATAATGAACAATATAATGGTCACCGACGTGGGGATCGTGAAGGCTTGTCACTATATAGGTGAATTATTATCAATGAAAATAATGATGAATTTAAGAAAGAGCTCTTCACGATTCGCACGCGTTGATATGTGGAATATAATGAAATAATGAAATAGGAACTCTCTCTCTCTGGATGAAAATAATATTAAATCGATGGTATTATCTAGAAGTAGAATTCCCTTAGGATTGAATCAAGATCGATGATTATGAGCTTAATAGGTTTAATCGAAACGCTAGTATGAAACTCTGTGTTTGACATAAAAGAAAACTCGCACTGGTATTAGGGTATAACCCGAAATTCCAGGAATTAGCCCAGGCGGTTGATTGGATTAGGAATCAGTCCGATCTTGGTTCAATTAAGAGGATGATAATTGGATTCTCCAATGAGGAAATTGAATATGGATAAACACATGCGTAAATGTATAATTATAGAAATAATATAATGGGTAATAAATCGAGATCGCTAGTTAGGGTCTTGATGATCTTCAAGCTTTAATAGTGAAAGAAATAAACCCAACGGGATTAGGGTGAAACCCGAAATTCTAGGAATTATCCTGTTTGGTTATTAATTTTACGACCGTAACGATCTTGAGTTATTCTGTTAAAGTAGTACAATATATATTTATATATTATTTTATATGAATAACTGGTAATAATATAGGCATTCAGATTGAACAATGAGTAGCTATGCAAGCTCACCGGGTGGTCTCGTTATTAGGAAGGGATTTCCCCGAAATACTATAGGTATTGGCCTATAACGATATTCCCGTGGTTTACTACTCATCAGATGGAATTATATTTTGTCATGCACATAATTAAAATTAAAGAATTCTGGAAAACAATATATCGGTCTTCGAATATAAAAAATGTAAATTATAAATGAGCGAATTTTGTGAGCGACTGTGGTTACTTATCTTTGGCTGAGATGGCGTAGCATGGGGCTACTTTCGATATTTGGATATTTGCCTCCCTCACCTTGAGAACCTCGATGCCTTTTATTATTGTCGAATTTAGCTTTTTGTTTTAAATGTTTTAAATGTTTATAACTGTTTTAAGCGTCCTGAACTGAAGCTAGTGTTATTTGCTCAAATGTCTATTGTTCGTAAACGGATCGATGCACAGATTTGATTGATTCTAGATTTGCGATTATGAAGTCAATAAAGGTTGATGTGAAGTAGTAGGAAGAAAATTGAAGTGGTAGTGAATGGAACTGAAATTGAATTGATTCTTGCCGATAAAGTTAACTTAATATTACAAATACTCAAAGTGAGTATAAGGCAGAAAGTGAAGTTATTGTTAATATTGAAAATATTAAAAGTTCAAATGCGATTATCAAGATAATCGACTTGTGTCTCTGCACTGAATTTAAGGTTGAATAATCAGACCACCACGCTGTGGATTATGTCACGATTATCACTTTAGGTTAACGGGTGTAGAGTCCTTTGTATTACCACTTGACTTTAGATTTGATTTAAAGATAGATTGAATACAACTCGTGGCTCGAAGTTACACACGGTTCTTAACATCCACGCACCTCGCGACTTGACAGAAGAAAGACACTAGTTCAAGTTCAAAGGCGACGAGGTCCCCGCGGTTGCAACAATGTATGTATTACTACGCGCGTGGCTGAGCCAATTAGGGCCTTGCTTAGTGGCTAATTGTCGCCTGATTGGTTTGAGGGACTACTTGCAGTTAAGCGTAGGAGTGGGGCCCTGGTGACGTTACGCGGTCCCATGCTATTCCATACCTCACCTATAGTCTACTCACACTAGCTCATATAATAATATATTCAAACTGCGTTATTAATTTGATCTTATACTCGAATTATGGCTCATTCGATTGCTCTTAAAATTCTAATAATGCCCAATTTAATATCTTATTATTCTATTGGCCATCTAGCTTAATTTTCCTATTTCTTTGGAAAATCAGAGAGAGAGGAAATTACATCTACGTACACTACTTTGGTAGTGTGAAATCGAAGGGTCAGCAATACTGGGGTTCCAGTCTTGCCTCGCCGTTATCTACACCTACGTGACTTATAGCCGTTTCAAGAAGGGATAAATATTCGTTACATTAAAATATTATATTTCGTTATGCTTTGCCTTTGCGCTCTAAATCACGTTCAGAAATAAAAAGAGTAACTATCGCGCGTTTAAAATAATAAAGTTAGTTATGAAGCAAAGAATATTTATCTGATTTCGAAAGATAATCTAAAAATGAATTAATGAGAAGAAATTTGGAATTTTGAAGGATTTCGAAAGTTGCGCACGTAACATCCTTCCCTTCTTAAAATTTATCAACGTCCTTGTTGATTAGCTTGCTATAGCCCTTAACTACTATGTTAAGGATAACATATGCAATTGTCTTAATAATAGTGATTAGCCTATTTCCTAAGTAAGCGGTAGTTCCCCAATAGATGAGTTCAGAACCATGCTGCCGATTAGGATCCAGGATCCAGGATCCACGGGTACGTGGAACTCCAAATGAGCGTCTCAGTCAGGAAAGGTCCGAATTGCAGGCGTTGCAATACCAAGCGTATATCTCGAGGTGCTCCACGCACCGTGTCTCCCTTTACCATGTCCATTGCCAGCATCGTTCTGAAAACTCACAATCTATTATCATCTATTCCAATCCTTACTAGGCTTGTTAATACTAAATTAATATTGGTAATACCTAAGGTATTCTGGAAGGTTATTCTAACCTTGATCTTATACTGTTATGTCAATGTAATCCAACGGGATTAGGATTTTAACCAGAAATTCTAACGAATTATCCCAGTTGGCTTAATGAGTTTATATTAATGTTATATGTATTTTTATGGATACTAATACTTATGAATCATTATAATCAGTACCTTTAGGACAAGGTACCAGAGGTTCTATTCTAATATATATATCAATCAGGGTACGGTCCGACTAGAGGAACCTCAAAGTGTATTGCTACACTGCCGGCCGTGTTACCTGGATTTTAAAACAACAGTGGGGTTGCCCTCTGGTAACTTATCTTTAGGTACCGATTCATCCTGTCCCGCCGGAATGATCGAGCTCCTGTATCTCCCAGATACAAGCTTAGTACTTTCGAATTTGCCCGTCCTTTGACGACTTCATAGGCACAGTCGACAGTTGGTCTGCCCACGTTCTGACATCCTTCCGCATTGATGAAGGTCACGGTGGAATTATTAAGGTTATTCAAAGGTTAGTTCTAGTTGGTCTGAGCCTCTTGATTGGGCAACACGCGAGGTTTTGGTTTAATCTCCCCGGAGTCTTTCGATGTGGTTTCCTTTATTTCCGAATATAGAACCCCGCTTTCTGCATCTGTTGGTTCCGGGTGGAATGAAGTTTCTTCCTTATTGTCATTCATCCTGCTCCTTCGTTTTTCCAAGTTGGTTGATTTGCGATTGCATCGTTTGCAAAGCCTCTTACGGCAGCAGATAACGATGATTACAGTTATCATACCAATCTCCAGCAGGTAACCTCCGTAAATCAAGTGATCTTGATGGTGCTGTCCTCTGCGTCGGCTCCCCAGTTCCTCCAGCTGGTTTTCCACTTCGTAAAATGATTTTCCAATATCTATGTCCTCCTTATGCTGTTCAGGCTCGTCCTTCAAATATTCCAAAAGATGGTAATTACTTATTATTGGTGAGATTTGGCTGAGGTTCATACTAAGTTCGGGCTGATAGAGGTACTGTTGCTGTTGTGAAAAAATCTCAACTCCGGGTAAGGTTACATAGTGCGTCTGTGCCATACATTTTTCCTTCAGGTAGAGTATACCCGACCCTGTAAGCGTGATTAGCTGATCCCTGGTATTAGTACAGATAACTTGGATATCTTCGGGCTCCTCCAATGAAAAGAGCCAAGCCCCTATCGAATTTAATCGTGTCCAGAAGGGCTCATGTCCGTCCTTTATCCTTATGTCGCATTGTCGCAGCCTCTTCACGTCTGGCCTTATCAACAAGGATACTTCGCAGGCAGTTGATGTTGCCGTTCCAAATAAAGGTAGCTGTAGTGGGCACATATGACAGTACCATGTTACTATACATTCTTTCAAGTAGTTTGCATCTGCAAGGAAATATGTTTGGTGATCATTGCTTAGCCCTAGGTGGGATCTTTGCGGTATGATCTGAGCTGAAACCGTTATGTTGCCTGCTTTTTGTGGGGTTGGCCATGTGTGCAGTTGGTACAGATGGTACGTCATTCTTTCTACTAGAGGAATACGCAATATTATCATGATTTTCCCCCGGTAATATCCTAATTCAGATATGGCCAATTTTGTAATTTCCTCACTGCGATGCGAGTGGTGCGGTAATGGTAACTCATATTTGTTAACACTTTCATGAATTTCCCTGATTATAGATTTAAATTGTTTATCCGTTACCAGCAATCGGTCCACCTTCCCTTCTCGAGCTCTCTGTATCACCTGTATGAATTGCTCGGCACTCTCTATATAGTGTTGAAGTGATTTATCCAGTTTCCAGCTATAGTCACGTAACGCCATCCTGTAGTCGTTCCTTGTCTGGCTGGTCCCCATCTCGTTAAGGACTTTAATGATCTTGTTGATGTTGTTCTTGTTGTTGATTATCTTCTCTCGATGATCCGTCATCTCATCATGTAAGTCGTGTAACTTACTCGAGACCAAATGAGTTTGATTTTTAAGGATTCTAGTTAATCTATTCTGGTCTTGGTACAGCTTATCTATTTCAGAAACAAAATAGTCTCCATCCTCTTTTGTCAATGTTCCGAATAGGAATTTGCTTACTGTACCCATGAATTCGAATGGCGCTCCTCTTCGTACTATAGAGTGTGGCAAGTCATCTATGTCGGTTGCTGCGATTCCCTCGCTAAGTTCGTTTATTTCTGCTCTTAATTCCTCTGCGGTTCGAAAGGCCTCATCGATATATTCCTTTCGCAGCATACCGTCACAAGATGTCTCCTCCGGCTCGATAGTCCTGCATTTGTTATACGTCCTTGAGTATACTTCCAGTTCCTCCAGGGATTGTCGTTTCATCCTAGCCACATCCAGGTGAAGAACCAGTCTCCATTCCGCTCGCTTGAAACGTACGTTATGTAGTTTCTCAAAATATAATCCTGGGCCGGAATCAATTGGTGCCACCACGTAGTCCTTTTCTTCGGCAATTGCCGTGATAATCTTCAAGAGGCAAATGATGGTCCAAGTGATCTTCATTGTGGTCAGGTTTTATTTTAACCGAAGTTTAAGCGAGTAGGCTATGATATTTTTGAAAGTATGAAAGGACTATTTATAAGGCCCCGTTTGATTGATTATAAGTCAGGTCTTCTACACATATTGAAAATTTACTAGAAGTGGGACTATCTAACGTCAATCTTTGTCTTAGTATACCGGTGCTTTGTATTGTTAACTTTACGTAATCGTGGAACCCTTGTTTTATGATAATGGAATCCCCAATGTTTTCATGCAACGCGACCGTATCCGATAACACTCCCAGGGTAACCTGTGTTGAATAAACATAACGTCCATCATTCATTTCTTCACTTCGGATTATAAAATCGACAATGTCTTTTTGCCATTGAGTTAACGGGTCGTTATGTTTGACTACTGTTCCCGATTCCGTAGGACGTATGTCGATAAACGGTTCTGAACTATGTATGACTTTGATAAAAGTCGTTCCTGGTTCTGGCATCCTCTTAGGTGGGTTTAGCTTGATTTAAATGAATACGAATGAGTTTACTTGAAATTGCCTACATTTGATCGAGTAGGGTTACCCCGAAGTATATACAATACTGTCGTTCAAATGATAGGTTATTGTGATATGATTGTTATCGTGTGTAAATCTAATACGCCAGTTCAACCTTATCGATATGCTTCACAAATCGCCCACCACTCTCCTTCTGTAGAATAATGTTATTGTTTTCCAGAATTCCTACAATTTTATAAGGACCTTGGTATCTCTTACCAAACTTACCCTTCCGAACCTCCACTGCTACACGTGCCATATCTCCAATTTTTCCTGTAAATGGGCGGACCTTTCGGTCGTAAAATTCTTTAGATTTTTGTTTGGATAGCTTAAGTTGTTGTGCAGCTATATCCTGCATTTCGCTCAACCGAGTTATTAGATCACCCAGGTAGGAGTTGTACGTGGTCAGATTATCATCTGTCGGAAAAGAGCTAGGTGTTCGTGCTATTTTGCCAAATACCAATTCGTGTGGTGTGAAATTTGTGCCTTCATGAACTGAAGTATTATATGAGAACATTGCAAAGGGTACTATGTCGTCCCAGTCATCGAACTCTTCCATATAATGTTTTATATAATCAGCTAACACCATATGGCTTCTTTCTAGAGCTCCGTTTGATTGTGGCCTATAGCTTGAGGTGGTAATGTGTTTGGTTTTGAATATTTTCCCTCACTCGGCGAATAAGTTGTTAACGAAACTAGTTCCCCTATCAGTGAGGATTACGCGTGGTGCGCCAAATTTCAATATAAAGTTCGTTACTAACGCGTGAGCTATAGTTTCTGCTTTAATATTCGGGACTGGTACTGCTATGCAATATTTCGTTAAATTATCTTGAATAGTTAATATATGTTTGTTGTTTCTAGGGGTAGTCGGTAGGGGACCTACTGTATCTAGAGCGATTTTCTCGAACGGTTCGGTTGCAGTGTCCGTAATCAACATCGGCTCTCTGGTTTTAACGCGGACTAATTTATGTTCTTGGCAGCTCTTACACTTCCGTATAAAGTCTTTAATGTCATCGCGCATTTTTGGCCAATAAAATCTTTCTCTGACTCTACGATACGTCTTAGTTACGCCTTTATGTCCTCCTACTAAGCTACCATGCATTTCGGAAATAATATCTTCTCGAATCTCCAACGGTGGAACTTCTGTTATTCCCGTGCAAATAATTATATTAATATCGCTATCATCAAAAGCTTCTTTTAATAATTCGGGCCAAATTTGAGGAGATAATTCATCCGTGAAATCTCCTCTTTTTGAGATTCTAAATTGCTGTATTTGCAATTTTGTCAAAATGATTTTAAGGTTTTCTAAACCGATTTTTATGTCTTCTATAGAAATCTCGTCAAAGTATTTATCTTTGATGACTACACTGAAAATTTTGTTTCTACCTCGGTTTGTAACTATTATCTGTCCAATTTTTGGTTTTACTTTTATTTGTTCATCTACGTTTATTATCTCTAAGTCTGATAGCAACCTGCTAACGGGTGTTGCTAATTCTGCATCAACCGATGTGAAGTGAACGTAATTATCTTTAAGATAAGTTAAGTTTTCGCGAGTTGTTTTTACATTGTCTTGACAAACAAATTTTTCCCTTGGTAGATTTAAAGGCGAAGTCGGTTCCACGTCAGGAAGTATGCCCTCGGTAATCTGTATGCCGCTAGGTACAGTTGGTAATGTAAGACTCGGCTCTAAACGTCTCGGCAGTTTACTAGCCTTTGGTCTACCTACAGTATTCTCTGTCCCTGGGTATGGGGTAGAAAGCGCTATAGGCCGTGGGGCTGCTATAGGTGTCGGGAGCTCTACTCTCTGGCGGACCGGCTGACTGATAACCGATGTGTCTCGGCTTACGCCAGCTGTAGTCGAGATATAGGGTGTCCCCGAAGTACTTTTAATACTGTCTCGACTAACAGCCTTATCGGTTTCTGTTCCTTTAGTTTCGTACTTCTCTAGTAACCTTTCTACTCTAGAATTTAATTCCTCATCTTCTGTTTCATCATTATACGGATCTTTTACCGTAATTTCTTCACGTACTGATTCGTCAACTATCCTATCCGCGGAAATCGCTCTAGGTAAGCTTACTTTTTCCGGGTCATCTGGATCTTCTTCAACTAAGGTTCTTTCGTGTATTGACCTATCGAATCGATTAAACGCTTCCTGCAATTCTTTGAGATCTATCGGTGGTTTGAAAACTAGCTTATTAGAGTTCTTCTGATATTTATCTTGATCAGGAGGAGATTGATTTAAAACTGTGGGTGGCTCAAAGGTAAACACGTCATCGTCTACGTCGCTGTCCGTGTTTTGTACCGGTGGAGCTACTCCTATTGCTAAATTGTCTTGGTCTGACTCGAATTCTTCATCTGTGGCTAAGTCAGTCTGTTCGTCAGTCTTTTTGTTTGTCTCGACTTGCGGTGCTGGCTGTGCGTCAAACCCTAAACTAGGTAAAACGCTTTTACGTTTCCTGTATTCTGGTGGCTCAGAAGCCTCGTCATCTGAAGAATCTTCAAAGGTTTTCTCTACAATTGGTTCTAACGGTTTTGTTGGTTTTAACGCGGGTTGTACCGTGATGGCGGGTTTTGTCTTAGATCGTGTTCTCATCGATATCGCGCTAGTGTTTAACGATGGCATCGTATTCAGCCTAGGTCTGGGTTTTGTACTACTTTGTTTTGGTTGATCTACTGAGATTGATCTACTTATAGTCTTTCCTTTAGGCGGTGCAGGGATTTTTGAGGGTTTAGTTGTTTTGCTACTCTGCCTGGTTATTGGATATAAATTTCCCATAATCTTTAAAACCTTTGTATCGTTGCCTGCATCCGTTCTAGTTCTAATATTTGTACAAACATAAATCTTTATCCCCGTTTCCTTAAAGAGGTAACGAAGCATAGTTCGTACCTTCCCCCAAGGTAGTCGATCTAAACCGCAACCAATTATCGGAATTCGAACTGATTTTACCGAATCTTTTATCAAGGTATCCCTAAGATTTACTAAGCTTAAATACATGTCTTCACATGTTGGTTTATCCCAAAAATTCTGTTTAGTCATGATATAATAAATGTTCTGATCTTCGAAAGTCAATTTACCGATTGAATGTAATTTTGCCTGCTTCTCGAGTTCTTCCGGTACTCCGTATCTTTTCTTGAATTCTTCCGCAATACCTGCACTCATTTCTAGATCTACCGATACTGCATGTGCATAGTTATCTATTTTCTCGAAAAGTTCTTCATGTACTTCCTCGACGTCAGGATTCTCTACAGTAATTGACTTGGTTAATTTTACAAAATCTGAGTACTTTAATACCTCCGCTTCCTCTAGCTCGACGCTACCTTGATCTGAGCTATCTGAGCTTGAGTCATCTAAGTCACCGGACTGATCACTCATTATAGGGTTCCTAGATAGTGCGTCAGCGTTTGTGTTCAATTTACCTGGTTTGTGTACAAACGTGTATTCGTAATTTTGCAATTTTAACCTCCACCTTACCAATCGTTGTCCAGGATCCTTGATAGAGTTGATCCAGCGTAAGGGTTCGTGATCGCTAACTAGAGTGAATTTGCGACCGAATAAATAGGGTCTAAAATGCAAAACGGCACACAAGACTGCTAGGCATTCTTTTTCGGTTGTAAAATAATTTTGTTCCGCACTTATCAAAGCTCGAGATAAATAAGCTACAGGCATATCGTGACCGTCCACCTCCTGACTCAGGACCGCGCCTATCGCGTAATCTGATGCGTCTGTAGTTAAAGTGAAAGGTTTGTTAAAATCTGGATACTGCAATATAGGTTTTCGGCATAAGGCCTTACGTAAAATTTTGAAACTATCACGTTGTTCTTTTTGCCAAACAAAAGGGGTATTTTTCTTTAATAAATCGGTTAAAGGCTTAGCTTTAGCGGCAAAATTTTTGATGAATCTACGGTAGTATCCGACTAGTCCTAAAAATTGTCTAATATTCTTTTGAGTTTTTGGTCTTGGAAATTTCCTTACCGCTACAACCTTCTTGGGATCTGGTTTTACTCCCGTTCTACTAATTACATGACCTAAATAGGCTACTTCTGTTTTTAAGAACTCACATTTGTCAGGTTGCAGAGTTAAATTTGCATCGGATAGTTTTTTAAATAATCTACGGATTTTCCTTTCATGTTCTTCTAAATCCTTAGCGAATACTACTATATCGTCTAGGTATACAAATACTTCAGATCCCTGCAAGCCTCGCAAGACTTGGTCCATGAGTCTTTGGAAAGTGGCCGGTGCATTTTTTAATCCCTCTGGCATTCTTAAGCATTCATAATGCCCGTTTGGTATTGTAAACGCAGTTTTCGCGCGGTCTCGTGGGTCCATTTCGATTTGTTGGAACCCACTAGCAAGATCAAAAGTGGAAAAATACACCGCTCCGCCTAGGTGATCTAATGTATCGGTTATGTTAGGCAATGGATATGCATCACCTATAGTCTTATCATTTAAAGCTCGAAAATCCATAACTATTCTCCACCTCGGATTTCCTTTAGAATCAGGTTTCTTGGGGACTATCCAGAGTGGTGAATTATATGGTGAACTCGAGGGAGTTATCATTCCGTTTTCTAATTTAGTTTTCATTTGTTTTTCAATTTCTGCTTTATGAACCGGCGGGAAACGATATTGACGTGTATTGATCGGGATATCGTCTACGGTTGGTATTCGATGTTTAACTGCGGATGTTGCTTTTAATTTGTTTCCCGGTAAATGAAAAATATCGGGGTGTTCCTCGATCAAATCTAACACATGAATTCGTTCCTCGTCGTTCAAGTGATCCAATCGTAATTTTGATTCTATTTCAGCGACCCTATCCGTGGTCGTGAATTCTTGTTCTGAAAAGTCTGAACTCGAATCATACCCTACTTCTTCAGGAAAATTGTGGTACTCAAACGGTGTGACTTCCTGGGGAGAGATCTCTACCTCGATATCCTTCTCTAGCGTATTAATGGCCATTACACGGCAGGCGCCATTGCTAACGGTGACGGCAGCCTCGCCTATGTATAACCCTTCGACGATCGGGATTCTCGGCAGATACCCCTCCGTTAGGTCATAGTCTAATACTTCCACGGGTATTATTTGCCTAGTGCGTGCTTTTATTGTCCAGACACGTTTGTAAGGTAATTTAGTTTCCGAATCGGAATTTTCTTCGTTAATGAATCTAAATGGCCTAATCGGTTCTGTTTTTGTAACGAGCGTATTATGTGAAAACGATATCTCTGCTTTTTCGCGCCTTAAATAATCTTTTCCTAAGATACCGTCGCTTTTTAAAGGAAATTTTGAACTAACTACGTGTAGTTTAGTGAATTGATTTTGCAATGTTATTTCAGCTGTACCGAAGGTTTCGATTTTATCTGTAGTTATCCCGGTAATTGTCGCGGACTCATCGAGTGCAATTAATACATCCGGGTGTAGAACGTTTGCTTTTATCAAACTTATATCTGCCCCGGTATCAATTAAAAATACTCCGCATCCGGTTTTTAACTCTGGTGCCTTAATCTGTATTAACGGCGATTCTCTATTTCCCCCGCACGTGAGAACCCGCGGCCCGGCTCTTCGAATCGGACGCTCCGACGCTCGCGGCTCGCGTGCCCCGCCGTCGCGTCTGGGCGACGGGACGCGTTCGCGTTTAAAGACTCCGTCGGTCTGGTTCTACTATTGTCTTGTGGGGATGGGGTTCGAGATCTTACCGTCGACTTTTGATCCGACTCTATTTGTTTAGATTGAGTAGGGGGAGGTGAGTTTGTTCTAAATGGTCTGTTAGCTGATCTATTAGATGATGGCGGTGACCTATGTCTATCGTCACGCGGTCTATGAATCCCAGTATCCATTTGCGGAGGGTATCCAAAGGGTGGATAATAGGGAAACCCCATCGGTGGATACATATAAGGGTAAGGAGGGTAGTAGGGATACGGACTCCTATCCTGATGTTGTGGGAATCTGTCATCTTGACTAATTCGTGGAGAAAAATCTCGCCATGAAACATCTCGCTGTTGGCTTCCTCTATGCTCTGAGGAAGACGACTTCCGTAGGATTCCGGAACCCTGTCGTTCTGTACTAGGTGACGGGCTTCTATCCCTACTCCCGAATTCTCCCTTATTTTCACTCACAACGAAAGCGGCATGTCTTCGATCGGGTGAGCTTGAGCTCTCGCGGTTTGGTGGAGGTGAGCGCATACCATCGCGTGCGTTTGAGAACCGTAGTACATCCCCCGAGGGTATGATACCACTCTTCATACGCGTTTCTATATTAACCGCGCTCTCGTGTGCTTTTTCCAAAGTTTTCGGATCCCGTGCATCTACCGCTCGTGACAGTTCGTCTGGTAAACCCCGTATAAATGCATCTAACGCGCACTCCTGTACTGGTTTCATCATTTCTATCACGGCTTCTTCTCCATATTTATCTTTTAGACAAACTTTAGCCCCGCTAATTAGGATATTTAACCGGTCATAAAATCCACTGACTGACTCGTGTCTTCTCATCCTAATATTTTCTATTTCATGATGGTAATACGGATAATTTTTCCCCGGAGCAAACCTACTCTTTAAATGCTTAGTAAGTTCATCTACGGTTTTGAAGCTCTTCCCGTAGGTGCTATCGCGCGCAGGACCCTTCAACTTCCCGAGTACTGCCTTTACATAAGAGCCTTCCGTGTCCGGTGACACGTAGACGGATCCATTATGAACGTCTTGCAAGAAGTCTTTAAGGGGAACGTTCGTTCCATCGAAATATGGAACACCCAGGGTGCTGTGCTGCAGCGCGAGGCACTCCGCCATTGACGTGAACATCTTTTCACTAGCGGTCATGTTAGCAGTGTCGTCGCCGCCAGGCATTTTGGATGGAAGTTAGGTATAGAAGTTTTAATGGAGTGATCTAATTTAGGCTTTACGCTTTAGTATATTCCAATTCATAAGGACGTTGGAATGGTTCGCTATGAAAGAAAGGAGATCAGGATTTTATCGGAGATCAACTTGAAAGGTTTGGAAATTTAGGATTCTATATTCCGAAATCTAGTTTCGAAACACAAGGTGTCCAATTAATGGAAACTGTGGAATCCCATGGGGTACAAAGGTAAATAACGAGTATTCAATTGACAATTTGGAACTATACTTATTTGCTCTTACACTCCTATTTATTTGGAGACCTTCAGACAGTGACGCCTCTAATTTTCCTCAATTAAGGGAAAGACAAACGGTACCACAGTCTAGTCTAATTCCAGGAGCGTATGGCTTTGGGAGGTGGCTAATGGAGGTCCTTAGAGGAAGTTCTTTAAATCATCACACATTGTCACACATCACAGGTCGCACATATAACTAGTCAGCCAAAAACGGTACAGAAATCGTTCTAGTCTTCCGACGATAAGGAAACTCGCGGTTTTTCTAATATGAGGATTTATGGAGTTTTTATGGAAAATGCTTTGAATGGAAAATGGAAGGTTATCCCTTTGTGGTAGTTAACGAAAGCACTGTCATAAACGGTACAGAAATCGTTCTAGTCTTCCGACGATAAGGAAACTCGCGGTTTTTCTAATATGAGGATTTATGGAGTTTTTATGGAAAATGCTTTGAATGGAAAATGGAAGGTTATCCCTTTGTGGTAGTTAACGAAAGCACTGTCATAAACGGTACAGAAATCGTTCTAGTCTTCCGACGATAAGGAAACTCGCGGTTTTTCTAATATGAGGATTTATGGAGTTTTTATGGAAAATGCTTTGAATGGAAAATGGAAGGTTATCCCTTTGTGGTAGTTAACGAAAGCACTGTCATAAACGGTACAGAAATCGTTCTAGTCTTCCGACGATAAGGAAACTCGCGGTTTTCTAGATCCTCCGGAAAAGATAATTTGGTTAAGAATCCTGTCTCAAAATGAATTTAGTCAGAAGTCAATACAGGATGTCTTATTGGCCCTTACACTCCTATTTATTTGGAAACCTTCAGACAGTGACGCCTCTAATTTTCCTCAATTGAGGGAAAGGTCAATGGTACCACAGTCTAGTCTAATTCCAGGAGTGTATGGCTTTGGGAGTAGTCAAGAAAACTCTGCCAACAACGGTTTGGAAATCACCGTCTGTTGGACGAAGACCGAGTCGAATTTCGCAGTATTATCCCTGTGGGGATGGTGTAAACCCTTCTGGGAAGACTATGGTCGGGCTAGCGTTCAGACGGGGGGGGGGGGGGGGGGGGGGCGATTTATTACAGGGCGCCCGAACAGTACACGACCGTAGGCTAGGGGAGTTTATGGTTGGTAAAATAGAGAAAGTTCTTTAAGTGGAAGGACTGGTTTTTACCAATCGACAAGTTATCGTGGAAAAATGTCAATAAC
This sequence comes from Tenthredo livida, assembly GCA_963992785.1. NCBI lineage: Eukaryota > Metazoa > Arthropoda > Insecta > Hymenoptera > Tenthredinidae > Tenthredo > Tenthredo livida. Next base: position 16,168,290 of record OZ023069.1, on the reverse strand, counting down.
ACTTAATAATTCTTAGGAGTATACACATGTACATTATTCCGTGGCAGGAAATTCCATATCCCGCTGAGGAAGTTTCTAATGAGAAAGAGAGCTACGATTTCATTTTATGTATGGTAGTATATAATTTTGAAAAATTTTGAAAATTTTGAAAAAAAAAGGAAAAAAAAAATTTTTTTTTTTTTTTTTTTTTTATTATTCAAACAAAATCAATTGTTTAACGGCAGGATCCCACCGCTGCCACCAATTCGTATGTGACGGACGGTATGGGTAGAGTGTTATTAATCCCTATGGTTTATTCACAACGAGAACCCATGGAATTGATCATCCCGTCACATCTACATATAAATAATTATAAAAGAGATCTATTATGAAATAGATCGGTAAATAGGATCCGTTGCCGCCTAGTCCTATACAGGTCTCAATTGATTTGTTTAAATATTGTCGTGAGGCTAATTGATATAGAAATAATAATAATATAATTGAAGTAAAATAAAATAAAATAAAATAAATAAATAGAAGGGTGGTTCAAATGATAATAGGAATTGACTGGTAAAATCAATCATATATTCTTGAACGATTATGAATATGAAAATATAATTCAAACGACTGACAATGATTGTCGGTTGAATAGATGAATAACATAAAATAATGAAATCCCAAAATAATAAAATAATGAACAATATAATGGTCACCGACGTGGGGATCGTGAAGGCTTGTCACTATATAGGTGAATTATTATCAATGAAAATAATGATGAATTTAAGAAAGAGCTCTTCACGATTCGCACGCGTTGATATGTGGAATATAATGAAATAATGAAATAGGAACTCTCTCTCTCTGGATGAAAATAATATTAAATCGATGGTATTATCTAGAAGTAGAATTCCCTTAGGATTGAATCAAGATCGATGATTATGAGCTTAATAGGTTTAATCGAAACGCTAGTATGAAACTCTGTGTTTGACATAAAAGAAAACTCGCACTGGTATTAGGGTATAACCCGAAATTCCAGGAATTAGCCCAGGCGGTTGATTGGATTAGGAATCAGTCCGATCTTGGTTCAATTAAGAGGATGATAATTGGATTCTCCAATGAGGAAATTGAATATGGATAAACACATGCGTAAATGTATAATTATAGAAATAATATAATGGGTAATAAATCGAGATCGCTAGTTAGGGTCTTGATGATCTTCAAGCTTTAATAGTGAAAGAAATAAACCCAACGGGATTAGGGTGAAACCCGAAATTCTAGGAATTATCCTGTTTGGTTATTAATTTTACGACCGTAACGATCTTGAGTTATTCTGTTAAAGTAGTACAATATATATTTATATATTATTTTATATGAATAACTGGTAATAATATAGGCATTCAGATTGAACAATGAGTAGCTATGCAAGCTCACCGGGTGGTCTCGTTATTAGGAAGGGATTTCCCCGAAATACTATAGGTATTGGCCTATAACGATATTCCCGTGGTTTACTACTCATCAGATGGAATTATATTTTGTCATGCACATAATTAAAATTAAAGAATTCTGGAAAACAATATATCGGTCTTCGAATATAAAAAATGTAAATTATAAATGAGCGAATTTTGTGAGCGACTGTGGTTACTTATCTTTGGCTGAGATGGCGTAGCATGGGGCTACTTTCGATATTTGGATATTTGCCTCCCTCACCTTGAGAACCTCGATGCCTTTTATTATTGTCGAATTTAGCTTTTTGTTTTAAATGTTTTAAATGTTTATAACTGTTTTAAGCGTCCTGAACTGAAGCTAGTGTTATTTGCTCAAATGTCTATTGTTCGTAAACGGATCGATGCACAGATTTGATTGATTCTAGATTTGCGATTATGAAGTCAATAAAGGTTGATGTGAAGTAGTAGGAAGAAAATTGAAGTGGTAGTGAATGGAACTGAAATTGAATTGATTCTTGCCGATAAAGTTAACTTAATATTACAAATACTCAAAGTGAGTATAAGGCAGAAAGTGAAGTTATTGTTAATATTGAAAATATTAAAAGTTCAAATGCGATTATCAAGATAATCGACTTGTGTCTCTGCACTGAATTTAAGGTTGAATAATCAGACCACCACGCTGTGGATTATGTCACGATTATCACTTTAGGTTAACGGGTGTAGAGTCCTTTGTATTACCACTTGACTTTAGATTTGATTTAAAGATAGATTGAATACAACTCGTGGCTCGAAGTTACACACGGTTTTCAACATCCACGCACCTCGCGACTTGACAGAAGAAAGACACTAGTTCAAGTTCAAAGGCGACGAGGTCCCCGCGGTTGCAACAATGTATGTATTACTACGCGCGTGGCTGAGCCAATTAGGGCCTTGCTTAGTGGCTAATTGTCGCCTGATTGGTTTGAGGGACTACTTGCAGTTAAGCGTAGGAGTGGGGCCCTGGTGACGTTACGCGGTCCCATGCTATTCCATACCTCACCTATAGTCTACTCACACTAGCTCATATAATAATATATTCAAACTGCGTTATTAATTTGATCTTATACTCGAATTATGGCTCATTCGATTGCTCTTAAAATTCTAATAATGCCCAATTTAATATCTTATTATTCTATTGGCCATCTAGCTTAATTTTCCTATTTCTTTGGAAAATCAGAGAGAGAGGAAATTACATCTACGTACACTACTTTGGTAGTGTGAAATCGAAGGGTCAGCAATACTGGGGTTCCAGTCTTGCCTCGCCGTTATCTACACCTACGTGACTCATAGCCGTTTCAAGAAGGGATGAATATTCGTTACATTAAAATATTATATTTCGTTATGCTTTGCCTTTGCGCTCTAAATCACGTTCAGAAATAAAAAGAGTAACTATTGCGCGTTTAAAATAATAAAGTTAGTTATGAAGCAAAGAATATTTATCTGATTTCGAAAGATAATCTAAAAATGAATTAATGAGAAGAAATTTGGAATTTTGAAGGATTTCGAAAGTTGCGCACGTAACACCTTGCTACGTTCTTGTTTGTTCGAATCGTCATATAAATCTGTAAAACATGTAGCGTATAGAAACATATCGGGTGAAATATGATTGGCCTAAGAGAAATGATAGAATGATGTTCCGGAGTTATCAATAAAGTGGAATTGAGATTTGAATTTCAAATATAATCATGCAGTGGCGGCCAGGGTGCTTCTCAAAATCAGGTGAACCTGATTTATTTCACGCATGGTGATAGAACAAAAATATTCCCGTCCCAACCATACCTGCTCCATCACTAACATGAACCGCCGCTACGGTCTTCAAGGCTGACTTTCTGGAATTTTTTTCGTTCGGTCTTCTGGGAAAAGCTATGGATTTGTTGCGATCACTTTCTGATTTTTTTACCAAAGCACATCTCCGTTTCTTCAAACCGCCACACGAATCTGAAAATGAAGAGTATGATCAGATGTATCGCAAGGCATGTGATTCGTCAAAGAGAAATGATGCAGCGATGTTTTGAAATTATTGAAAAAATGAAACTGACATAATCTGACAAAACAAAAATACCCCTGTTCGAACCATACCTGCTTCATCACTGACATGAACCGTGGCTACAGTCCTCGAGGCTAACTTTTTGGAATTCGCTTTATTTGTTTCTACAGACAAAGCCGCAGATTCATTTTCATCAATATTTGATTTTTCAATCAAAGATTTTTACAGTTCTTTCAAAGTGTCATATGAATCTGTGTTTTGAAAAATTGTTAACATTCCATATTCTATCACATCGAGGATTAGAACAGCATCACAATGAATATGACAAGATTAGACTAAACTGAAATAAGAAACAATTTTCTAGAACTAAGGTGAGAATTGCCCAAAACTTTGCTAATATTGCCTCACCATTACTGCTCAGCAAAGTAGCATCATACTTCGCTCCGTTCGTGTATCTCACGATACATTGGTCATTTTGTATAATCTTGATCGCTTTATAGTTAATTACAAAATAAGTCCCATCGGTGAACTCTACCAATGCGTACATGTTTGCATTGAACTAAACAGCTGCTGAAAATGTAATCAACATAAATGCCATAAATTATTAATCGTATTCATATTCTGGTGCTTGCAATACCAATAATTTAATAATAATATTATGTGTTTTAGGGATGTGACCAGCGATCAAGCTATTGGGCAACCAACGACCGCTTAAATTATGCTGATAACAGTTGTGTGGCTGGAGAGGGAGCACAAAATTTAGAAAGGCTTCACATTACAAGAAAAGTATCCCGCATCGTAGATCGTGCTCAAACTTAGAGGGATATTTCCTTGGCCCAAAAAATGAAACCCGTGATGTGTGATTTCATCTAGTAGGCCATCGTTCTTTTAGTAATTATTGTAATATCACAATTAATAGTAATATCCAATAAAATCTTCGACAGGGGTGTTAATACTTTGTTTTTCTTCATTGGATTGAGTTTTCTTGGCTATAATCTGGTATGAAACGACCAAAAATGTAAGTGAGCATGCTGAAATATCTGTAAGATTTTTTTTTTTTTCAGCATGCTCATTCAAATCTTAAGTTGTGTCATATCAGATTTTAACCAAGAAAACTCAATCTGATGAAGAAGAACAAAGTATTAACACCCGCATCGAATATTCATCTACCGCTGGATGTTACCAATAATTAGGGCTCGCCAAAAGAATGAGGGCCCACTAAATGAAATAGATCATCATGGGTTTGATTTTTTGGGTGTAGGAAACACCCCTCCAAGTTTGAGTAGAATCCATGTTCCGGAATCCTGATACTCTCTTCGTGAGACAAAGTTGAAGACAACCAGGGGTAATTAAAATGCTGAAAAAAATCTGTACCTGCAGTCAATCCAATACAGAGTGTCCATAAACCAACTATACTTCTAGAAACAATATAACTTTTTGAAACTAACGAATACTATAGTTTTGAATTCGGGGTGGATATTAATACAGTCACATGGGGTTGTGCGTTTGCTAACAGAACATTCTATTGGAATAAAAAAAAAAAATGTACTAAAAGTCAGAAAAGAGACATAGAATCAAACAAGGATGAACAAGATGAAAATCAAGCTCTTCGTTAGTGGCAAAAATATTTTGGCACCTTGTAGTTTTTAGTCGAATAACTTGAAAAAAAAGGGCTAAGCTTGAGATAGTTCGAAACAGCAAAACTGCTCGTCAGATCATGCCTCAAGCAGTTTTACCGGCGAATTATTTCAAACTAAGCCGTTCTTTTGGGGTTATTTGACTGGATTATCGATTATTGATGTCTAATTTAGGGACCGCATTTTTCGTTGTTCGGCAGTTATAAGTCTCGCCGAAGTAAAGTTGTCTGTGGACACCGTTCGCCTACCCTCGTAGTGAAAATTATAGCATAATTTTCAATTGAATATTAATATATTTCGTTGTAATTATTGATGAATGATCCTCTGAGTTAAACTTATCCAAATTTTTCCAATAAAAACAAAAGTCCTATAGAATATGTAATATTACTTACCTAATTCGAGTGCGTGGTATATTTTTCCACCACCCACGTGCTGTTCTCTGCTGTAGGTTAATAGCGGCTCAAATCAAGCCTATTCACATTTATTCTCTAACTACACGTTAATAATGTCTTCACAATGATTTTTTTCAAAGATATAAGCAATCTATTGAACACTTGTTTCACCTGAAACAGCATTTGGTTTAATCGCGAGCTCGACACGACACACGCTACGTGCAAGTCTCGACCAGCCAATGTATGATCAGGCTTGCTAATTTGAAAGGTTGCCTTGCAATCTTTTCCGCGCGCTCAACAAACCGGAACAACCGAGTTGTCATAATATTTCTATTACAGCGCACAATTCTCACAGATATATTCCAAAACTTCGCACAAAATGATGTGGTTTAAAAACATAGAGAAAATAATGCTCAGCGTCGAATATACATGTGAATAAAGTACATTATTATCAGTATTGGATCCGAAACTTGACTAGAGCTTGGAAGAAGTGCGTTCCTAAACCACACTTTATCTACGTCTGATGCTTATTTTTCGCTAAAAGACTTTTGTGGACAAAACCTAAACTGAAATGATTCAAATTCTGAAGTTTAGAAAACGCTTTGTAAGGGTGATGAACTTATTCTAATACTATGAAACATGTATGTACAAAATATCAAATTTATGAGTGTCTGTATATCAATAAATGCATACAACCACCATGGATTCCACATTATGAATTATTTTTTCAAATTCTCGTAATTGAAAGTGGAATTTCACCCCCAAACTATACGTTTAACCTTCATTAGCTGACTTCACGTAATACAGGGTGTTTTTCGATTGGTCAGACGAGTCTACATAGGGCGATTCCTCTCAGAAATAAGGAACGATTTTTCATAACAGAAATGAGGTAAAAAAACCTTCAAAACTTATGTAAAAAAAAAACCCAAAACTTTGTGAATATTTTTTTTTTTTTTGATTTTGTATTTAGTTTTTTTTTGCGCCAAATCGTTGTATATTTCGAAAAGAAATCGCCCTATGTATGCTTGTATGACTGATCAAACGACACCCGCTATTGAGAATCTGGAGTCGTATGATCATCTCCGCTCTTAATGTCACTGTGACAACTTCGGGTGTATCACTTAGATGCGATCGCATCAGTTTACAGCTCACCTACATCGCTGAACGGATAATTGAATATGAGAAACATAATCGAAAGAAATGCATAAAAAAATTCCCAATATCTCATCAAACTGGCGGACGGTTGTTAGTTTCGGGACCGGTAGCAATAACGGATTGTTGGCTTTTCGCAGTCTAGCTTCGGACGGTAGGGCTTATCAACGGTATCAGTGATTGCCTCTGGATGCTCGGTACACGACCAGTCGTTCAGATGACTGAAATAAATTAACTTTTGACGCCGGTCCCGAAACTATACATTAGGCCTTCATCAGCTGACTTTACGATATATTGAGTATCTTGGGTTGTATGATTATCCCCCGCTCTTGTCACTGTAAGAACTGCGGCGGTATCATTGAGACGCGATCGCATCGGATTACAGCTCACCTACATCGCTGAACGGATAATTGAATATGAGAAACATAATCGAAAGAAATGCATAAAAAAATTCCCAATATCTCATCAAACTGGCGGACGGTTGTTAGTTTCGGGACCGGTAGCAATAACAGAACGTTGGCTTTTCGCAGTCTAGTTTCGGACGGTAGGGCTTATCAACGCTATCAGTGATTGCCTCTAGATGCTCGGTACACGACTAGTCGTTCAGATGACTGAAATGATTCAACTCTTGGCGTCGGTCCCGAAACTATACATTAAGCCTTCATCAGCTGACTTTACGATACATTGAGAATCTTGAGTCATATTATTATCCCCCGCTCTTGTCACTGTAAGAACTGCGGCGGTATCATTGAGACGCGATCGCATCAGTTTACAGCTCACCTACATCGCTGAACGGATAATTGAATATGAGAAACATAATCGAAAGAAATGCATAAAAAAATTCCCAATATCTCATCAAACTGGCGGACGGTTGTTAGTTTCGGGACCGGTAGCAATAACGGATTGTTGGCTTTTCACAGTCTAGCTTCGGACGGTAGGGCTTATCAACGGTATCAGTGATTGCCTCTGGATGCTCGGTACACGACCAGTCGTTCAGATGACTGAAATAAATTAACTTCTGACGCCGGTCCCGAAACTATACATTAGGCCTCCATGAGCTGAATTCACGATATATTGAGAATCTTGAGTCGTATGATTATCCCCCGCTGTTGTCACTGTAAGAACTGCGGTGGTATCACTTAGACGCGATCGTGTCGGATTAAAGCTCACCCACATCGTCGAACGGATGATTGAATATGAGAAACATAGTCGAGAGAAATGCGTGAAAAAAAATCCCAATATCTCATCAATCTGGTGGACGGTTGTTAGTTTCGGGACCGGTAGCAATAACGGAACGTTGGCTTTTCGCAGTCTAGTTTCGGACGTTAGGGCTCATCAACGGTATCGGTGATTGCCTCTGGATGCTCGGTACACGACCAGTTGTTCAGATGACTGAAATGAATCAACTTTTGACGCCGGTCCCGAAACTATACATTAGGCCTTCATCAGCTGACTTTACGATATATTGAGTATCTTGGGTTGTATGATTATCCCCCGCTCTTGTCACTGTAAGAACTGCGGCGGTATCATTGAGACGCGATCGCATCGGATTACAGCTCACCTACATCGCTGAACGGATAATTGAATATGAGAAACATAATCGAAAGAAATGCATAAAAAAATTCCCAATATCTCATCAAACTGGCGGACGGTTGTTAGTTTCGGGACCGGTAGCAATAACAGAACGTTGGCTTTTCGCAGTCTAGTTTCGGACGGTAGGGCTTATCAACGCTATCAGTGATTGCCTCTAGATGCTCGGTACACGACTAGTCGTTCAGATGACTGAAATGATTCAACTCTTGGCGTCGGTCCCGAAACTATACATTAAGCCTTCATCAGCTGACTTTACGATACATTGAGAATCTTGAGTCATATTATTATCCCCCGCTCTTGTCACTGTAAGAACTGCGGCGGTATCATTGAGACGCGATCGCATCAGTTTACAGCTCACCTACATCGCTGAACGGATAATTGAATATGAGAAACATAATCGAAAGAAATGCATAAAAAAATTCCCAATATCTCATCAAACTGGCGGACGGTTGTTAGTTTCGGGACCGGTAGCAATAACGGATTGTTGGCTTTTCACAGTCTAGCTTCGGACGGTAGGGCTCATCAACGGTATCAGTGATTGCCTCTGGATGCTCGGTACACGACCAGTCGTTCAGATGACTGAAATAAATTAACTTCTGACGCCGGTCCCGAAACTATACATTAGGCCTCCATGAGCTGAATTCACGATATATTGAGAATCTTGAGTCGTATGATTATCCCCCGCTGTTGTCACTGTAAGAACTGCGGTGGTATCACTTAGACGCGATCGTGTCGGATTAAAGCTCACCCACATCGTCAAACGGATGATTGAATATGAGAAACATAGTCGAGAGAAATGCGTGAAAAAAAATCCCAATATCTCATCAATCTGGTGGACGGTTGTTAGTTTCGGGACCGGTAGCAATAACGGAACGTTGGCTTTTCGCAGTCTAGTTTCGGACGTTAGGGCTCATCAACGGTATCGGTGATTGCCTCTGGATGCTCGGTACACGACCAGTTGTTCAGATGACTGAAATGAATCAACTTTTGACGCCGGTCCCGAAACTATACATTAGGCCTTCATCAGCTGACTTTACGATATATTGAGTATCTTGGGTTGTATGATTATCCCCCGCTCTTGTCACTGTCAGAATTGCGGCGGTATCATTGAGACGCGATCGCATCGGATTACAGCTCACCTACATCGCTGAACGGATAATTGAATATGAGAAACATAATCGAAAGAAATGCATAAAAAAATTCCCAATATCTCATCAAACTGGCGGACGGTTGTTAGTTTCGGGACCGGTAGCAATAACGGATTGTTGGCTTTTCGCAGTCTAGCTTCGAACGGTAGGGCTTATCAACGGTATCAGTGATTGCCTCTGGATGCTCGGTACACGACCAGTCGTTCAGATGACTGAAATGAATTAACTTTTGACGCCGGTCCCGAAACTATACATTAGGCCTCCATGAGCTGAATTTACGATATATTGAGAATCTTGAGTCGTATGATTATCCCCCGCTCTTGTCACTGTAAGAACTGCGGTGGTATCACTTAGACGCGATCGTGTCGGATTGAAGCTCACCCACATCGCTGAACGGATGATTGAATATGAGAAACATAGTCGAGAGAAATGCATGAAAAAAAATCCCAATATCTCATCAATCTGGTGGACGGTTGTTAGTTTCGGGACCGGTAGCAATAACGGAACGTTGGCTTTTCGCAGTCTAGTTTCGGACGGTAGGGCTTATCAACGCTATCAGTGATTGCCTCTAGATGCTCGGTACACGACTAGTCGTTCAGATGACTGAAATGATTCAACTCTTGGCGCCGGTCCCGAAACTATACATTAAGCCTTCATCAGCTGACTTTACGATACATTGAGAATCTTGAGTCATATGATTATCCCCCGCTCTTGTCACTGTAAGAACTGCGGCGGTATCATTGAGACGCGATCGCATCAGTTTACAGCTCACCTACATCGCTGAACGGATAATTGAATATGAGAAACATAATCGAAAGAAATGCATAAAAAAATTCCCAATATCTCATCAAACTGGCGGACGGTTGTTAGTTTCGGGACCGGTAGCAATAACGGATTGTTGGCTTTTCGCAGTCTAGCTTCGGACGTTAGGGCTCATCAACGGTATCGGTGATTGCCTCTGGATGCTCGGTACACGACCAGTTGTTCAGATGACTGAAATGAATCAACTTTTGACGCCGGTCCCGAAACTATACATTAGGCCTTCATCAGCTGACTTTACGATATATTGAGTATCTTGAGTTGCATGATCATTTTCGCTTTTGTCACTGTGACAACTGCGGGTGTATCACTTTGACGCGATTGCATTGGATTACAGCTTATCTACATCGCCGAACGGATAATTGAATATGAAAAACACAATCGAGAAAATTGCGTCAGAATATTCTCAATATTCCAGTAAAATATTACGTAGGTGTTAGTTTTGGGATCTGAAGCAATAGAAGTAGATCGTTCCGTGTTCCAATCAACTTATGAACAAACTTCCGATATCTTGTTGAAATTAGAAAATTCGAAAAATACAACGTGAAAATACTACGTTGGTTCCCAGACTTTACGTTGTGAAGGTATATATATTCTGTCAATTCCTCCATTTACTCATCAACTTTTCCTACTTTGAACGAATTATTATCCTTTTCTTGTACCAGCAAGTCACCATTACAGAAAAAAAGACTCCATCAAATATGCATCATCGAAATATTTTTTTTCCGGACTTAGTCGACATATTGTGCCAATTCATGCGCTCAATGGATTTCTTAAATTACTTTACCGTAGCACCATCTTACGGCATAAAAGTGGAAGTTTACTGCGCTAAAAGGTCCTCATACTATTCGTTGTTTTTTTTAGTGTTAGTGTCCTCAAATCATACTTTAATTCGGTACAACTTTGAGGTCGGACCCCAAAATATACAAATGTCCCCAAAGTAAGCAACGCGTCGAAAAAATGTCCCCGAATCATACTATATATATATATATATACGAGATATCTTTATAATATAGAGATATATATATATATATATATATATATGTAATACACGGAGAAACTTTTCCTAGGAAAGATTACAATAGTTGTTAGTGATGTTGGGATATTCCCGCATTTTCGGCGATATTACCAGCGAGTATGGTACACTTTGTTGCGCCGAAAATTGCCGAAATATCCAGATCCGACTACAAAGTTCACTATATTCGCTGGTAATATTGCCGAAAATACGGGTAGTTTCCAACATCACTCACAAGCATTGTAATCTTTCCTAGAAAAGTTTCTCCGTGTATGGATTGAACGATCAAAGCTCGAAAAAAATCTGGATTCATTTTTCTTTCAATTTTTTAGTTTAGTGAAACAATTGAATAATTATTTTGCATGTGGAATAGCGTAAATTATTTTTCTTTTTCCCTGAATTTTCAGTTATGATTCAATACTAAATCGGTTGCGATATAAATCCCCTTTAAGTTTACAGATAAATACGATTCATTGTTATGTACGTGTATTTTCTAACAAAAAATTATTTGTGCTACGGTGTTTTACTATTTCCTTACTGATTTATCAATGAAATGGTTCAATTTTCATCAAAACGGGATGCCGGCGGAATTACGGAGGTTCTTCTCGGACTTCACTGAAGCAAACTGAAGAGTCTGCAAGACCATCTACCTCCGCGTCAAATGACCAATGCTCATCATCGTCGGATTCATCACATCGTACTGAAGATCTCACTTTTCAGTTTGAGAAACTCTGTTTTATCTGTGGCAAAGATTGGGATCGCCATCATAAAGAACGATATATCGTGAAAACTGATGACATGAAACATCGATTAATGAGTACAGCTCTCTTGCGGAATGATAACATAGGCGAAATGTTGATGCAAAGATTGCGTGAGATTCCTTCATTGGTGCAAGTCAAAGCCCGGTATCACAAGCTATGTTATGACCGCTTCTTCATCATTCCGACAGGAAATTGTATAGGTAGACCAGCTGATCAAGACATAGAGGCAGCATTCAAGAAAGTTTGTGAATACATTGAAGAAAGTGACAGTTCTGAATTCCTTCTCGCAACGTTACAGGAAGTAATGGGTGACAATCCTATGGCCAACAAGACATTATTTAGGAAATTGAGACAAAAATATGGTAATGATATTTACATTTCTCAGCATGAGGGTAAGCACCCGGTAGTATACTATAAAATATTCAATTTATCACAAATATGTCAAGAATGGTTATGTGATGAAGAATCTCTTGGCGAACAGCAAAAGAGAACTGTCCTGCAAGTTGCAGCGGGAATACTTCGATCAGAAATTCTAGCAATGAAATATACCACCGAATCGTACAATCCACGTGGTAAATTTCTGGACACCGTCGTTGAGGATATCCCAAACTTATTGACAACTTTCCTAGAAAATATCATTTTCAGTAAAAAATCTGACCATCACAATGTCAATTGCGCCAAAATTGATAGTATTGCGCATGCAATCGTTTCTGCAGTGCGGCCAAAATCATTCATTTCCCATCTCCAATTCTCTGTAGGATCATACATTTACAGAAAGACTGGATCAAAACTGATCATTGATCTTCTGGCAAAGCTAGGTGTCTGCGCTTCATATTATAGTGTCCAACTGTTCGAAGCATCTACCATGATGGACCCGCCTGAAATGAAAGTTCAGAAGAATACTCATGTACAATACGTCTTCGATAATACAGACCACAATGTCAGCACCTTAGATGGTCACAGGACCTTTCATTGTTTAGGAGGTATCGCTGTGTATACGCCAGAATCCGAGGTGTCTTTTGAGGGTAAATCAAAAAAATCACGAGAAATACCACCTGCATCTACACTTGCATCGCTTCACACGATCGAGACTGTACCTTTGCCAGCGTTACATGAAAGTGGCTTGAGAAAAATCGAGTTTGTAGACACCCAGACTTTACTTATAGGTGAATCGGACCCATTACCAGCATCATACTCAACGTATTTGTGGGCGAAACATTTTGCTGTTTCAAAGCTACCTTCTTGGAGAGGTTTCATGGAAGTTTTGTCCCGCCAACAACCATATTCAGTCTCGAAAATTATATGTTTACCATTTATTAACGAACCACCGTCCAATTTAACTACGATTAATACTGCTTTACATTATGCACTTGAAGAATCCAAAAAATTGAACCAGCAAACGTGCTTTGTCACTTTCGATCAGCCTTTATATCTAAAAGCACGCGATATTGTGGCAGCACTGAAAGACAAAGGTTTGGAGAACATTGTCGTAATCCTGGGTGGCTTTCACACTTTGATGTCATTCCTCTCTAGCATTGGCTATGTAATGGAAGGTAGCGGACTGGATAATTTGTGGAGTGTCATTTACGCTCCCGAATCAGTGAAAAAAATGATGAGTGGTAAAGCTTTCTCGAGATCCATACGGGCTCACATACTAACTTATACCGCTTTGGGTATGCTCATTTGTAAAAGTGCTGCGCAACATCATGAACAAGAATATGAACAATTTTTACGTTCATTTCTTGAAAACTGGGAAGAAGACGCACCTGAGATTCATGATTGTGACTCACAAAGCATGATAACTGAGATGACTGACAAATTTTTGACACAGCTGGATAATATTAAACAAAACGGTCCTACAGCTAAGCTATGGGTTCAATATTTCGAATTTGCAACGGTCATACTTCAATTTATAGAAGCTACGAGGCTAGGCGACTGGAAACTACACCTGCAAAGCGTCCACAAAATGTTGCCCCTGTTTCATGCAGCAGGACATGTCGCTTATGCGAAATCTGCACAAATATATTTACAAGATATGGCAGATTTAGAGACGATAATGGATGATAACGAATTTAAACAATTCACGGAGGAAGCCTTTTTTACCATACGGAGATCACACAAATCCTGGTCTGGTATCTGGTCTGATATGACCATTAAACAGACTCTTAATCGTTTCTTTGGTACAGATCTCAAGCATGGAAGAGGTGTTACACCTAGTGTCGTTGCAAAATATCTATCATCTATGCCAGCCTTTTTTAGTATTATGGAGAATTTGGAGGAGTATTGTGGGATCAACTCAAAGACGAGTGAGCAACACGTCGATCTCTCTGAGAGTACAATGAAAAGAGATGACGAGGATATTGAAAAATTAATCTTTTGGCTCAATCAACACGATCCCTTCGGTCAACGCAATTCTTTGGTGTCACTTTCAACAGGAATTATCGGAGGGCCCAATATCAACTGTCATGAAGCGAATGCAAAGGGGCAGGTGGGAATGACTTCAATGATTGGAAAAAATGCACAGCAATTGTCATTATCTTTTCACAATAAAGTGAAAAATTTAGGCGCTGCCAAAGCTGGAGTACATATCAACAAAAAATATGAATCGGTAAATACTGTTTTATTATTCCAAAGAATTTCGATAGTACTACAAGGTAACGACCCAATAAACACCAGTTCGTATATTATACGTATCAAACACGTCTTTTTCGTTGATTTTTGGTATCAATATATCATCATACTATTATAAAACGTATATCATACACGTTTATAAGTGGTCCAATATTATCCGTTTATTATTCACGCTTTTTAAATGAAGAAATAACTTCTTGTACCTTTAATATACACGTATGATTCGGACAACGAATACGTTGAAAATTTACGTGATTCATACGTTCATCAACCCGGACAAGTAGACGTGTAATCAACTGCGCGTACGAAACGCTCTAATGTACGTATACTGTTATACATATCATATACGTATTACGTACGTTTCCGCGAAACCTGTCGTTCACACGTTATTTATACGTTTGTTAAACTGCACCCGGATACGTGTATTCAACTGCACGTACGAAACGATCCAACATATGTATACTGTTATACATATCATATACGTATTGCAGACGTTTCCTCGAAACCTGTCGTTCGAACGTTATTTATACGTTTATCAGACTGGACAAGTATACGTGTATTTAATTGCGCGTACGAAACGCTCTAATGTACGTATACTGTTACACATATCATATACGTATTACGAACGTTTCCTCGGAACCTGTCGTTCACACGTTGTTTATACGTTTATCAGACTGGACAAGAACACGTGTACTTAATTGCGTGTACGAAACGCTCTAATGTACGTATACTGTTACACATATCATATACGTATTGCGTACGTTTCCTCAAAACGTCTTCGAAAACCAAAAAAATCAACGAATACCTCGCGGATTTTGAGTTACACTATAACAATGTTCAGTTCCTTCAATAATTATACGCTCGGAACTACACGTCATTTATACGTTTTTTCCAATATAATAATGAACGTGCAATATAATGAAATCGAGTGAGAATGTGTGGAACTCTAGGCAAAAAATTAAATTAGAAAAACCTACTTGCCACTCGGATGTTTAGTTAAGACATCTCAGCTACATTAAAACACTGATATCACTAAGACAGATGCAAAATCCAGAGTAATTACGAGAAAGTGACTGACTTTGTCAATGAGTAGGTTGGCGTAGTCGATAGAGCGTGCGAACAGTAATACAAGCGAATGCGAGCGTCCCCGGATCGAATCCCGACCACAACAATAATGCGAAGTTTTTCTAATCTCAAAATTCTTACTTTGTAACAAAGTGCGATTGTTTACGATTAGTAGTTGTTGATCAACGCCTCATATATTGTAATTAATTCATTTTACGTATATCTCAATTTTTTTTTGAGCTAACAATTATTTGGTCAAAATTCAAGTGGTACACGTGTATTAAACGTTGTTTATTGCGTAGAGTTAAACGTATAGACGTAACGTTTTCAATCAACGCTGCTTATGCGTTTAACTGAGGAACATTTTTCCTCGGAATAAACGTAGAGTATATGACCTATTTATACGTTTTTTATACGAACTAGTGTTTATTGGGGAAGAGCTTACTCGGCAAGCTCTACGATACGAACTTTCACCATTCCCTCTTTCCTTGTTCGACGAGAAAGGTTTCATGAGAACAACCAATAAGGCTGACTTGTACAAAATTTTCGAGAGTTCTCTTTGCTCGGAATGTTTGTTAGCATCTCTTACGTTTGTTGTTGATGGGGGTTTTCTATTACATCAAGTACATTGGCCGCATGGCAAAACCTATGGAGAAATTTTCCAAATATACTTAAACTACATTAAAAAACAGTACCAAACAAGGACCTGGGTTGTATTCGATGGATACACCAATGAATTACTTGGGGTGAAATCCTACGAAAGATATCGTCGACAAGAACGAAACGTAGCTGCTGACATAGATTTTGACAGTAGTACTCTCGTAACTTTGACCCAAGCGCAGTTTCTGTCCAATGTGTGTAACAAGCAGAAATTTGTGAATCTTTTAGCCGAATATTTACAACAATCTGGCATTAAAGTGAGGCAAGCGTCTGAGGACGCCGATACGCTGATTGTTCAAACAGCATTGCAGTTGAACACACAAGGGATTGGACCTGTTGCTGTGCTCGGCAATGACGTAGATTTATTGACCTTGCTCATTGCACTTACTCCCGATACCGAAAATATTTATTTTTATAAAATTGTTCCGACAAAAAAAACAAGAACATTATACTCAACATCTTCTCATAAACATCTGAAGCCATTTATACTCTTTGGACATGCTTTTTCTGGTTGTGATACAACCAGTGCCTTATTTGGGAAGGGAAAAAAATCAATCATCAATCTAATTCTGAAGAAGACCGATCTCCATGAATTGATACAAGTATTCTACAACGAACAAAGCTCTGAGTCGGAGATTTGTGCAGCTGGTGAAAAATTAATCCTTCTTCTCTATTCGAACGACAAAAAGGAGCAATGTCTCAGCGAATTGCGGTATAATCGATTCGTTTCATTGACATCTCAAGCATCAACAGATATCCGATTGGCTCAGTTACCTCCAACAAAATCTGCATGCCGGCAACACTTGAAACGAGTCTACTACCAAATTCAGCGATGGTTAGGGAACTCCATCATCGCGGAGCAATGGGGATGGACGAGAAACGACAATTTGATGGTGCCAGTCATGAGTACAGAGGAACCAGCACCACAGAAACTACTTGGATTGGTAATAGAAATTTCATACGCTAACACCACACGTGACTTTCCTCCTAACTGGCTGCTACCTGGCTCCTACTTTTCTCGCCTGTTTCCTCTCTTTGGGTCTCATTTTTCTTCTACCGATTTCCCAACTGTCTCCCATTTTCTTCCCATCTGGCGCCTATTTCACTCCTATTTATTTGTCTATTTATCAGTATTTATCTATTCATTAGTATTCATCTGTCTCGAATAGTTCTCCCATTCAACTCCTATCTAGCCCCTCTCTGGCTCCTATCTTTCTCTTTGTCTCCCCCTATCTTGCTCTCAACTCTCTTCTGAATTCTACCGTTTTCGTATTCTTGGCCTCAAATTAGTATTTTCCATACAAATGCAATAATTCTCAATTCAAATATTATTCCAGATTTCTTGTGGCTGCACCACTACGTGCCAAACTAAACGTTGTGGATGCAAGAAAGCTGGATTACGCTGTTCACGATTGTGCAAAAATTGTAATGGCACTAGTTGTACTAATGCTGCAGTTGTGTCACGTCCAGGCGTTTCTCAGAACAACGTAAATCAAGAGAAGAACCAAAGCAATGAAGACGAAAATGATGAAGAAGAAGCCGACAATGATACGTTCTTCAATGTGCATAATGATGAGGTGGATGAAAACGATATTCATGAATTACAAGAACATGAAATTGATTTTGAACATTTTTGAATTTAGCAATAATATTTAGTGTTAATGTACTGATTATACTAACAATCAAATATAAAGTTATTTCAACCCTTTCCATACCCATTTGACTTGGATTGATAAATTGTTACACTCTTTCTAAAATTCAAAAAAAATTGTAAAGAAATTGGATCAAAAAAAAAAGTAACGAAAATAACTTTTTTTTTGATAATTATGAATCGTTGCATTCCAATTCAACGAATTTTTGTGTTATTTTGAAATAATTGGAGTCTAATCGTCACCTGAAATTTGTTGAAAATATAGCATTTAGGTACTACTGTAAAATGTGAAAAACATTAGAGTTTTTAGTGTGTAAACTGTATTAAGTTGCTGACATTATTCCAGATACTGTACTGAAAAGTGTACAACCCCTGACCAATTGTCATTACTCTTATTTCTACTTAATATATTATTTTCAGATACAAAATCATGATTTTTGAGTTTTTGACACTTCCCCGTCAATTGGTCCCCGAAGAATTACTCGAAAAATTAAAATGAATATTGAATTCTGTAGAAGTTATCTATCACGAGAAGAAGAAAATGTGAAAAGACGTTTTTCGTAACTGAGAGGATTTCCTATGGAGAAGATTACTTGATATGTTCTGATTGAATCGCTCAGTATCGAGATAATTTCAGATTCAGCAAGATGTGAAATGTAATACGTCAAATCAAACTTTTTTTGGGAATTGTGCATTCCTCGAGAGAACAAGTAATTTCAGGATGAAATGTCAACAGATGTTTTTTGTAGCCGAGAAAATTTCCAGTAAACAGTGTCTCTTGAAATATTCCCCCAAAATCATTCGTTATCAAAATATCAACTTAATTAGTTGTGCAGGACAATTGATTCATGAAAAATCATGTTTTATGTCAAGATTCGACATTTATTGTTCAATAGCATTGGTAAATATTCTTATTGCACCAGGGACTCACATCGTTCACACAGGATTACCTTTTCAAACATTAACCCAAGACGGTCATATGGGGTGTGACACACCCCAAGTTATTTTCGAGCTCGAATTTCGGCCTCTTAATACCGGAAACCGACGTTATTACCTCTAACTAGAGTTTTTTTTTTTTCGCAAAATTTTTTTTTTTTTTTCTGGCAAATTTTTGTTTTACGAATTTTTTAAACATACTTGAAATTAAAATTTTCGTTTCATTCTTGAATGGGTTAATAGAGAAACGTTTGAAATATGTTCTCAATTTTTTTGGAGCCCCCCGGATAATTCTACGAAATTCTACAGCGCTTCAAAATGCTGGGGTGTGTCACACCCCATATAACCATCACGGGATTCTCATGAGGTGTGACCGTCTTGGGTTGTCTATTGGGATTATTTTTAGCTTTCGGATTCTGGCCAATTAGAGCATGTGATGACGTGAAGTACATCCTGATTCGTGATTATACTGATTATTTTTCCCATCCAAATTTCAGCCAATAGAATTGCACCATTCGACGTTATTTTGCATAGCCTACACGATATTTAACTGATGATTTTGATAATTTTACTGGTAATTTCACGTGTGCTTTCACCGCGGTCATTTTTCATGTAGATATATAAAAAACAAAAGATTTTCCAATCCAGTTAACCCTTCATCGAATCTGACAGATTGAATTATAATTAAAATTCTGTGACTTTCAAATTTTGATTCTTAACTGTGGAATTTGTCTCATAGTGTAATTCTATTGGCCGAAATTTGGATGGAAAAATAATCCGCCGAATACCACTCGAGCTTCAAAATTGATTGGGTATTGTTTCCCTCAAGGTTCCCTGCAATTAGACGAAGTCGTCAAGTTTTTCAGAAAAATCACGAGCGCGAAGCGCGAGCCTGAACAACTTGACTCATTCATTTATTTGCAACGAACCTATCGGGAAATACCTGATAATTTTCAAGCTCTTGTGGTATCACATGTGATAATATGGATTCTTATTATTCTTCATAATAATTTCTTCAATTAAAATTTTTCAATATTTTTTTCCTCACATTTTTCGTCTGTAAAAGACTCAGAATTAAATTAATCAATCGATTGACTGAAATCATTGATAAATAATTTGATGGATTAATGAGACGAGTTTTTTTTTTCAATAATCTAGTAGTGAAGTGGTAAAGAACAGAAGATATGTCCAGAAAAGAGCCAACGAAACTTGCCCAACAAACGCTGAAGATTATGTTATCACTCCAGATTTTTTTTTATACTAACAAAATACTCAAAAATCAGCTCTAGTACAGAAATCATGTGAACGCAAAACAAAATCGCAAGAGAGGGAAAATCATCAATCTTCCATCCCTGTCGTACTCATGGTATTGCGGATACGGCCGATACGACGCATACGCAATTGCGAGGTATGAGCGGGACAGAGACGGGCCGATGCCACGCGCTCTCTCTCCGAATAGTGGCGTCGCAACGAATTTTATTCTGAAACGTGCTCCCGTAAAAAATCCTGTATATCTCTTAACTGAATGGTTTCAGAGCAAAGTCTTACAGACCTTTTTTTCTCGCAAGGAAATGCCCAAGCTTGGGGAAGCGATTTTTTTTTTTTCTCGTTGCGATAAAGACCAATAAAAATGGTTTAAATAATACAATTGTTAATAACAACAATAAAGAACCGTCCGAAATTTTTTCTGTCTCTCTGAAAATGTAGTACTACTCGTGTAGATACGATTTGAAAAAAAGAAAGTAGAAAAATATTGATATTTCAATTTTTAATTAATTATTGAAGTTGCAGCAATTTTTACAGGGGTGGCGCGTCTGCCTTGAAACTTTACACGCCTTTTACAGCCTTCCTAGTGTAGATACGTGAAAAGTACTGCCATACTTTTCTGTGGTATTTTTTGTGATCTACAATTTTTGTTTGAACTATTTTTTTCCAACATGGATAGTTACCGAGTTAAACGCAAAAAAACCATTTTTGGGGGGGTCTTTATTTTTTTTCCACCCTTCCTGAGGGGTCCCGAATCTGAAACTTCAGGGGGCAATTCCAGGCAACCCCACAGACCTACCAAAAAAAAATTAGCACTGGGACATTTAAGGACAGTTCCGGGATTTCTTGACTGGACTAATTAGATCGGTAATCTTTCTTACTGTGCATAATGCGAGAAATTCCTTAGTCTCCGCCGGCGTCCAATTTACACCTTGTTCGCACGACATTTTGATGAACAATTTTCGTAAGATTAAGTTCAGGAACTGTGCCACGAATTTAAATTGGTACGCACTATGCACCGCGAGCTGTTTACACCGCGTAGACCGGGAGCCCATAACACTTTTTTCATGTATCATAACCTACCGCTCATATACATCTTAAGTCCCATAAATCTGTATCCCACATCACGAAAATATCATCGCCAAACAAAATCCGTGGTTACAATATGTTTTTCACGCGCGATCAAATTGTTTAAAAAACTCAGGTTTTGGCATTATTAGCTACCGTTCGGCACATGTCGCAAAATACTGTTTTTGAAAAAAAAGTTCGGGCGGACGGCAGTGCCGAACGTGTAGGATGGTTATGGAAGCCACTATTACCCTATGCTTTCGTAAAAAAAATTGTTTAAATAAATAATTATAACCTACTGTTCGGCATTTCGTGAATATCACTAATTATTCACTGAAATTGAAAGCAATACGGTCGCCGAACATTTTGGTTGGCTAGGGGCCCAGCTACACCCACGCACTTCCGTTTTCCCGTGTCTATATCTGTGACATCATAGCCTACTGTTCGGCGTTGATTTTATAACATATATGGAATGGAATGGAAGTATAAAATTTATATGCCGAACAAATTAACCGGACATACATTTATTATAAACAATAAAATACAATAGTTATGAATAAATTATACCCTACCGTTCGGCGATGGTTTTTTATGACTAATTTCATCGTATTCCAATGTATAATGTAACCGCCGAACAAAATGATTGGTTATGTTATCCGTAATAAATTACGGAAAATTTGGAAAACGGAAGTGTAGCTGAGCCCCTAGCCAACCAAAATGTTCGGCGACCGTATTGCTTCCAATAAATTACGGATAACGTAACCCATCATTTTGTTCGGCGGTTACATTATACATTGGAATACGATGAAATTAGTCATAAAAAACCATCGCCGAACGGTAAGGTATAATTTATTCATAACTATTGTATTTTATTGTTTATAATAAATGTATGTCCGGTTAATTTGTTCGGCATATAAATTTTATACTTCCATTCCATTCCATATATGTTATAAAATCAACGCCGAACAGTAGGCTATGATGTCACAGATATAGACACGGGAAAACGGAAGTGCGTGGGTGTAGCTGGGCCCCTAGCCAACCAAAATGTTCGGCGACCGTATTGCTTTCAATTTCAGTGAATAATTAGTGATATTCACGAAATGCCGAACAGTAGGTTATAATTATTTATTTAAACAATATTTTTTACGAAAGCATAGGGTAATAGTGGCTTCCATAACCATCCTACACGTTCGGCACTGCCGTCCGCCCGAACTTTTTTTTCAAAAACAGTATTTTGCGACATGTGCCGAACGGTAGCTAATGATGCCAAAACCTGAGTTTTTCAAACAATTTGATCGCGCGTGAAAAACATATTGTAACCACGGATTTTGTTCGGCGATGATATTTTCGTGATGTGGGATACAGATTTATGGGACTTAAGATGTATATGAGCGGTAGGTTATGATAAATAAAAAAAGTGTTATGGGCTCCCGGTCTAGCGAGTTAGACGATTGGTCCGCGTGTCAGCTTGGTCTGATACGTTTGTTTTGGGGTATCGGACCAACCTGATGCGCGACTGTTTACACCGTGCGCACCAATCACTTGATACGACATTTGGTGCTTACTACGCGTATTAAGTGCCCGGTGTAAACATGGCCAGTGTGCAGGAAATTGTTCACAGGGGCTTCACCTGAGAAATCTGTAACGTTTGTATCACTCCGCATTCTCTTTGCACGTGCACATACCCGGCGCATCGTATGTAAGAGATCTAAGTACTCATCACCCTGACCCGGTACCGCGAATTCAATCGGTGAGTCATCGGTGAGTGCAGACACAGGTTTGTACTGCACCCATTGGCCACCATCGATAGATGTCTGTGTAGGGGGTAGAGTGAAGAGGTCCAGTTCGGATTCCAAGCATTCACAGGAGCGGGCATGTAGGTAGGCCACTTTTGTAGTTCGCAATGGGAGGACTATTCACTGTAAGTTTTGTCTTTACAAAGATCCGAAAATTTCCGTAACGGGCCTCTTCTTGCAACACTTTTGTTTTCTACCTCTACTAGATGATCCCTTGGTACCCGGTGCCTTTTTTTCGGAGTGGACCTGGTCGTTTTCTTTTTCTTCGTCTTCGCAGGGGTTTTACGACTTCGGAGCAATTTAGATGTAGTAGCAGCTATCGATAGTCGCGGTGCAAGGACAAGTCCAGACTGGCCCAACGCTCCCCCGTACCTGCGTTTACAGCCCTCTCCTCTCATAACCTTTTCAAGCCCATCCTGAGCCTTCCACTTCAGGTTCTGGCCTGTCTCGCTGGCGCGAGTTCGAAACGCCTGTTTCCACGGTACGTCACTGTTCAGGTCCGACATAAAATTCATGCCACTACGCAGAACTTCATTACCGAGCACACGTGCTCCTTTTTTCAACAGTGAAATAGCTCGTCTGAATAGGACACCCGGAAAACTACCGATACTATGACCCCGTTGATTGGGTGCTCCGACATAAACACGATCGATCCCCCCGCCTATTTGCGACTCGTAATACTCTATGTACTGTGCCATGGTATTATCCCGTTTTTCCAGTTATTCTCAATACCCGCATTAAACTAGTATATTTTCTTGAAGTGTAGTGTGACTGTCAATGTCCCGTGGTCAAATGGTATAGATTTACCCTGATGGTCTCTTATAGATATTTCGATCGGACGGAAACTCGAGAGAAGTAAAGGAAGATAGTGCGGTGATGAAAATGTTTTTACTTCCATATTCGCGGAGTCGGCCCTCTGTGCCAGCTGTAGTATATCGATACTGCCATTCTAATACGTCGTATCCCACATTTGTAAAATTGTTCAGGAGGCCATGAAAACGCTTCACTATTACCATTGAAAAGATAGGACTTGACGGATTGGAATATTTATTTAAAAATAGTAAATCAACGATTTGACCGCTGAAACTTGAACATAAGCTACACAACATTATTATCATTCAATTAAAAAAAAAAAGTCAATTTCTGAAATTTTGTGGCCATGAAAACGCTTCACTATCACCATTGAAATGATAGGACTTGAGGGATTGGAATATTTATTTAAAAATAGTAAATCAACGATTTGACCGCTAAAACTTAAACATAAGCTGTACAACATTATTATCATTCAATTTTTTCAAAAAAGTCAATTTCTGAAATTTTGTGGGATACGACGTATTAGAATGGCGGTATCGATATGCAGAAGCGGTGCATAGCTATCTCCTACGATACGTGGTTCTACGATGTCACAATAGACGAACATGAGTGATGGGAGCTCTTGGTACTCTTTACTTGATTTCAACGGTAACACGCGAGCCTCCGGTGTGGGGAGCTCTTCATCCTCTTCACCGGATTTCAGGGGTAACATGTAAACCTCTGGTGGATAGCGGGGTTGCAAGACTTCGTCTTCAGCCATGATCCTGTCGTCAGCAGCATTTGTACTAGATACAGTTTCGGCTAGTTTACGATTTAACTTCTCTTTCTCGCTAGCTAGGTATGTCAAGGGATACTGTATCTCAACAATAACGACTTCCCACTCGCCAGAGAGTTCGATCGTCCGTGGTAACTGCGTGATATACAACGCCGGATTTAAACATTTTTACGCCCTAAGCCCGTAACTTCATGGCGCCCCCATTTGAGATTACTCTTCAGTTTCATGATAGCGCTAAATCAATATGAGTCAGTCCACGTCAAGCGGGACACCTTTTTGACCGCATGTTCTTAAAAATCGTCGTAATTTTTTTTACATATTCTCTGGGTAAAATGAATGCATGAAACATTTTTTTTTTAACTCGAAAGGCTTAGAAGATACAAGGGGTTGAATTTTCGAAAAAAACACCAAAAATCGGAATCGCGCTCTTCTTTGAACGTTAATATCTTCGGTTCCCTTTGTCGTACAGACATCGTCAAAAACTCATTTTGAAGCTCTTGAATCGCACTTTCATGTTATAAAGTTTCAATTCATGTCATGAGCAATTTTCTATTTGTTATTAAGAATTATATTTTTCAAACGTGATTTTCGAGATGATTACACCTTTCGAAAATTCTAAAAAAAATATGAGCGTGTTCCTTGATTAATTTTCTACAAAATCTGTAATTTTCGAAATGGAACTCCAATGGAAACTATATTTAAAAAGCAATTGACCCGTGCGGGACGTCGCGCGCGGCTGTCTACGCGGGCGCGCCGAGACGGAGGCTTGTTCGCTTTACATGTGAAGAATATACGGGGGCATATTACGATCAAATTCATCAAATCCAATAATTTACCGAATTATTTATTCCATTTCATGCTGATTACTCGACTTGAAACTATAAAAATATTAGTATTCAAGAGCTTCAAAATGAGTTCTTGACGATGTCTGTACGACAAAGGGAACCGGAGATATTAACGTTCAAAGAAGAGCGCGATTCCGATTTTTGGTGTTTTTTTCGAAAATTCAACCCCTTGTATCTTCTAAGCCCTTCGAGTTAAAAAAAAAAAAAAAAAAATGTTTCATTCATTCATTTCACTCAGAAAATATGTAAAAAAATTACAAGAAAATCAGAAACATCGAGGAATATTTTTGGCCAAATCCGTCCCGCTTGACGTGGACTAACTCATATAGCACTAAATTTTGTCTGGGTTCCACTTCAGTCTTTCAGTTAGCATGAAAAAAAAAAAAAATCATGACGTCGCGCCCTACCTACCCTGGCGCCCCTAAGCCCGGGCTTCGCGGGCCTAGGCCGAAATCCGGCGTTGGTGATATAGCAACAGGTCCTGTTATCGGGAAAAACCCGCATCGAGCTGTTGCTAGGTATGGTTATGTAGAACTGCGACTTGATTATGATGCAAGATTCTGAAGACTGGTAGCGGGAATCCAGCTGTTGAACTTTTCGGGGTAACCTTACCAGCTGACAAGAACTTTTCTACTGGGACCCTGCCCCTTGCTGCGAATGATTTTATCAATTTGAAACTCAGTATTCTCAATGTCCATCGTCACACGCTGTAGTTCCGCTTCATAGAAATATCCGTCAATCTCCTCTCTAGAAAGATCCTCCGACTCGTGTACGTTCGGTAAACCAGGTAAACGCGTCTAATTTTGAACAACTCCTCACTCCAGTTAGCTTCGTATCCTTTAGCGAAGGTGCCCTTTGTTTTGCTTATGCGTACCAGATCATCCTTATTGAATTTCAGCTTGCGCGCCTTGTGTAGAGGATGCATACGTTGAATATTCGCACGGGCCTCAGCCGCATTGTAGAGTGTTACAGCTGATGGAGCCATTCTGATACTCGAGTGTATAGTAATATTATAGGATTTAACGATGTTTTCCAGGACGTCGATGTATCGATGAGTAAAATATCTCCACATGCGGTTTTTCAGAGTACGATTGAATCGCTCAACAACAGCTGCTTTTATATCAGGATTACGTGTCACTCTAAAACGGATTTCGTTCTGGGCGAGTAGTTTTTGGAAAGAACCACTCACGAACTCTTTACCCTTGTCAGTCTGCTCAGTAGCAGGACGCCGTTCAGTAGAGGTTAAGATTTGCTTGAACCCGTCGGCCACGTCACTAGTCATTTACTATGGAGTGGAATCACCCATACAAATCTACTCAGGACATCGATGACTACTAATAAGTAA